>OY757917.1:77996591-77999091 GCA_963585895.1 Sepioteuthis lessoniana | reverse complement strand
TTAGTAAATCCTTTGCAAGAAGATCTAATTTATTAATCAAGCAATGATAAATAGCTTACTAATTATATTAAAGTTCTTTAATAAGCTTAACCTTGTCTGTCATAAGGTCACAGTAGTAGAGCATCTGAATAGGATTAATCTTTTTACCCTAGAAAACTGGAGGTATTCTTAGTGTAACAGTTATTGTCATTGAAAATAGATTGGTGACCAAAGTTCAAATCCTTGCCGGGGCTATTCAGATTTCACTTTGCACAAACTCCCTTGGGAAAGACATGAACCCATCTGTTCTTTCCCTGCAGCAATGAGTAAATAGTTGGACAGGCTGATTTCTTTAGCTTTGGTTAGGTAACCAGTCTAAGAGTAGGAAAGCTGAATTCAAACCAGCTATACTCTACTTAATAAATTGTGACACATGTTGGTGGAAGAGTTGGGTAAATGCATTCCATCACAAAAGTGGAAATCTCTGAAAAAGGAATCAATTCATTGTGTCGGGGGCAGTTTCCTTGGTGTAATGGCTGAAGTACTGGACTGTTATCTTGATGTAAGCAAGTCCATACTCCAGTTATGCTATGATATTCACTTTTGAGCTAATGCTCTTGATAACGGTACGTAACCTCCAAGCCTCCCAGCTATGACTTAAATAGTATCACAACAGTTTTTCAACATCGATGGCTTTAGCATCAAATAACCCAAAAGATTAATATGCTATTAAACAAATAAACCAAGAAACTAATATTTATTACATTTCTGCCAACGTTATATAGTAACAAATCTTAGGTAAAGGCATAAATCCCAGTTTTCTCCCTTGCTATGAGTAAATAGTTGGGCAGAATGATTTCTTTAGCCTTGTTTAGGTAACCAATCTAGGAGAAGGAAAACTCTGAATTCAAACAAGTTGTACTCCACTTAAAAATTGACATTGAGTGGAATCTTAGTGGAGGGGTTGGGTAAATATATACACTAACAAACTGACCTTTGAGACTAATTTGCAAGAAACCATACTATGGTAGATGCCTAAGTTGTTGGGATAGAGATGCCTAAGTTGTTGGGATAGAGATGATGATAATTATGAAGTATGTAGGATGTAATGCAGGGTAAAATTTTTAAGCAGAGTATAACTGGTTTGAAACCAGAGTTTTTTTTCTAAACTGAAGAGCATAGTCTACCCTACTATTTACCTAAAGCTGGGTGGAGAGGAGATGTTTCATGCCTTTTCTTTGGGTATTAGTATGAAAGTGAATTGTGAATAGCCTTGCACAGAATTTGAACTCAGGACACTGTGTTCATTTTGTATGATGATAACCATTAGGCCACATGAAGTAACAGAATCAAAAAGCGATTTAAAGAAAAAACAAAGTAATTTTTTTTTAAATTCAGATTATAAGATGTAGTATGAAATAATGATTTTATACTTACCATGATATCAAATCTGTGAAATTAGAAGTTTGGAATTTTTTTTATTGAGATGTTCAATGAACAAGTGAATAGATATGATAGAAATCATAATGAAAGACTATATGTTTACTTTTGAATGGTTGGAGGATTGTAAACATTGTAGTTATAAAGCTCTAATGTTATCAGTAATCAATAAAACTGTCTTTCAAAATAAATTTATAAAAAATACTCAATTTTATGTTTTATTCCAAAACTCTCCTTGTCACTTATATTAACTTGTATTCTGACACAGTGAAAGAAAAAAAACCAAAAAAAAACAGATTATTTAAATTATTTCTGTTTGTAACTTCATGTGCGTATAAGAAAACACAAAAAGAATTTGATGAATCTTTAAAAAATTGTTAGTTGAGGAATTCATAGAGAGAATATCAAAATAATGTGAGATGTTCAGCCTTTAGCTTCTTTTTCTGAGTTGTTGGATCTGTGTTTTGACTAAACCAATCAAATTGAAGAGGTCTTTTTTGTCTGATTTAATTTCTTTTTTTAAATTTTTAATTCACCTGAATACTCTTTTTTATTTCCCTCAATTCAGAAACAACTAATTTAATAAAAAACAAACTAAATTCCTTTAATAAGTATAGCTAACAAGTGCTCCATTAAAACAAAATTACAGAAGTGCATATTCTAAGTTAAGACAAAAAATTTGCTTTTCTAATTTTTTGACAAAACATAAAATAAAATTCCTCAATGGATATCAATTTTCACAAGGAAAAATACTAATTTCTAAACTAACGCTTTACCTATATATTATTTGTGTATGTATGTGCATGCGTGTACATTCCTCTCTCTCTCTCTCTCTCTCTCTCTCTCTCTATATATATATATATATATATATATATATATATATATATATATATATATATATATCCTTCTCATTACTTTGTTGATAGTTCTCATGGACAGACAGATAGATTGCAAATTCTTACATTCACAATTGAGCACAAGGCCCAGATAGATAGATAGATAGATAGATAGATAGATAGATAGATAGATAGATAGAAATGAATATTTATATATATATATATATATATATATATATATATAT
>OY757917.1:77726591-77994091 GCA_963585895.1 Sepioteuthis lessoniana | reverse complement strand
ACACGCTAGGCCTATTTCTCGCCTTAGATAAGTAGAATACGCTATGGGCAGATGGTCACATGACAGTTTCAAAAACCCATTCTTGACCTCTTTTCACCACTTGTCTTTGAACGTGAGAGACATTGTCTTTGACCCTTGCAAGGAACAGTAAAGTCACATTACTATCTTACGTAGCCTTATCAACCTTTTTCTATTTTGTATCTCTTCCTCATACTGCTTCTTCTTAGAAAAGAATATGTATGATTTTAATTATTGGGACATGTTAGCATATTCTTTCCTTTTAATACCATTTGTAAAATTGTGTATATAAAATGTTAAATCTTCCTGGTATGAGTTTATCTGGTATTTCCTTCTGTTGTGTTCAGTGTTAGTATATCATAGATGTATAAATGAAAATATTGTTCATTGAAGAGTGGGGACTTGGCCAAAACATCTTCCTCATCACCAAGCAACTAATAGGTATATGTTTTTATTTTTTTGATTTAATTCTTTTCTTTATTGTACCTATGAAGTCTGCTTTGTCTTTGTTAGCAATGAATAAGAATGCATAGTATGATTAAGATGCAGATTTTTATCTTTTATTATATACATTCAAAGACTGCTTTGATGACCATTAGGCTTGATGTAATGGATTCTAAATTGCTTAATTCTTTAAATTATCAATCTGTAGAGAAGAGGAAAATCTCGTATTTTGGTTTGGCGCGCAATTTAATTCAACACTGAATTTCACCCAATCAGGATGACTTATCCTATTCAGCCCGGACCTTCATTTCCGGCTAGCAAAACGGGTGAGCGGCCAAATCCAGTCTCTTCAGCGTGAGACGGCGACCAGAACAGACGTGCCTCTGGTCGTCCCTGCTTAGCGATGCTTTTTAGCTAAACAAGCCACCCAGTGTGGACATCTCACTGTGGCTTTAACATTAGCAGAAGCAACATGGACACTCAATGAGGGAACCATCTAATTTATGGATTCTTTACGAGGAATCCCAGTGGAACAAATTAGAAACATACGCATGCCTTCCACAGGCACCACTTCTTGTCACCCCAAAAATTGACTATGTCGATCCGAGCGTCACTCCGCTCTCGACACACAAAACTACACAGTGACTTTGAATACTTCCCTCACACGTCCAACAACACGCTGCCATCTCAACATCCCGCTAAGCCATTTCATCTCAAACATCCAACAAGCCTAAACACCACGAGTCTTGCAGCACCAAGAACAAACCATATTCCATGCTGCAAATAAAGAACCTTCGTTGTTGTGTGTTGTTAAAGCAAAGTTTCGTAATTCATTTGTGTGCCTAAAAAACAATAGAGTTATCCTCAAAACGCCATAAATCTAATAAGTTTTGCCTAGTTTGGCTAACAGGTCTAAAGTTGCTTATAATACCTGGTGTTACAAACTGATTCATTGATGTTTAATTTTGGTGATTCCAACAAACACCTTTTCTCTCAGCATGACTTGCTTTATTATCTAAATTAAAGAATTTCAGTTCAATGGTGCAAACAAAAATCATGCTACCATGTGCTATTTTCCCTGTGCTATGATGACTTGCATGCATATTTTGGATCATTGTAATATAGCTACTTTCAATCAATTTAACTTTTATAGTTTTCTGTCTGTATCACTTTTAAAAATCATTTTCTTGATCTGTCTCTCTGGTGACCTGTTTTTCTTTAGTGTGCAATGCTTTATCTTGGAGAACACATTAACTGGTACTAGCAGAAGGAAAGAGATGTATATAAAAAAAACTAGTAGACAAGTATCTTTGGGGAATGTATAATCAGTGTTTTATTATTATTCTGCTTTCTTTTTTTCTATAATAAGATCCTTTTCCCATAAAATCCTTTTATTATTATTGATCTTTTGATTCATAACATTTCTGTATGATGACTATCATTACAATCAATATCTTTTTTGTTTTTAATCATTTTTCTTTTTTTATGTTATTATGTTCTCCAGCTATAATAATCCTTTTGTTATAACTTTCTGATTTATATCTCTTTTATTGCTGTTATCATCCTAATAAACTTGGTCTTTATTGTCAATTTTTTAAAGATAATTATTTCCTTTAGTTATAACATTCTTTTGTTAATATCAACCTTCTGGTTCCAATATTTCTTTCAGTATAATTATCATTCTTAAATTCAGTGTTTTATTTTATACTTGCATAGTTTCTGTCAAAAGTGACAGGATTATTTATACATTTATTGGCACTTCTGTCTAGGATCAGTGTGTAGCATCTGCACACTCTGTAGGTGCTACACAATGATCATATTTCGAATTACTACCAGATGAGGTCAGATTAATTGAGGATTATTTGATTGATTTCAATGACATGTCAACCAATCTAGGGTTATTTTATGCTTTGAAATTAGGGTATCACATTCACTGTACATTAATATCTATATTATTTGTGTAGTTTCTTTAAAGATTTTTTTTGCACACAAATATGAACAATTTTTAAACAGACCTATTTGATCAAATGATGGGACCCTAACAGGTACTACCATTCTGAGTTAAAATGGATCTAGAAGTAATGCCAATGAAGGGGTACTCCACTCTTCCAAGATCTCCAGAACAGGTGCCTCACCTTTTAATGGATTTTAGTTTCATACCAGGGCACCCATTTTTTTTTTTTTTTTGCAGGTGGGGGTCTTGCTCTTATATAATCAGCATATTCTAAGCCCTGTCAACAAAGCTACAATGGGCTTAGAATGTAATTTATAATCAGATTAATGAGGTCTAAAAATGGGCAAGACAAGATTACCCTATGCATCAGGATTAGAATCATGAAAGTGTCAGACTATTCAGATATTCCTGGGTCAGAATCATCTGGACCTCATTCTTTTTTTTTCATGTCTCACTCAAAGATAAAAACATGGCTAGGAAAGAGGAATGAATACCACACTTGGATTTCACTTTAAAATCTTACTCTTATCCTTGAAAGAAATGCCAAGAGCAATACTTTGATCCTAGTCTGGATGAGCAGAAACTACACTCTCATCCTGGCAGAAGTTATAGACAGATGAACAAAGAAACAAAAAGAAAAACATATACTGTTCATTATACAGATATTTTATTCTCAATTTTTAAAAATTGTATGCTTCATTTTTACTATATTATCTTGTATTTCATAAAATTTCTCTTAATATGATTATTATTTTATATAATTCATCTTTTATTATTATATCCTTCAATTATAATATCCTTTCATTCTATTATTTTGTATTTTATAATGTTTCTTCTAATATCATTATCATCATAGTTTTCATGCTGTTTTTGTTTTGTTTTTTAAATCCTGCATATTCAATTTAATCTTGAAATGCGACTCAAGTTAAGAATCAGTATTGTTCCTTTTTTATAATTCTTATCCCTCAATTGATTTTCAGCTTCAATGAACAGCTTAACATTCAAAAGACTCAAAACACAAGTGATGGAAAATCCATGAAGAAATTTTTGTTTCACAAAGTTAAATAGACAATAACACAACAAATACGGACTGTTTTGGTTCGTTTCATATAACTCTGCAAAATAGAACAATGCAAACTCCATAAAGCATCAGTGTGTTCTAATAAAAAATGAAAAGAAAACAAAAAAAAAAGCAGTGATGCCTTCTGAGGTGCTGAATACAAGCAGGGCATGACAAAAGTAGGGAATTCTAATCAGTTCTTTGTCTTTGTTTTTGTGGGTGTCTTTGCATATGTATACATACCTACATACATTAAGGGGGTTTAAGACAAAGCCAAAAAGGGGATTCTTAATTTCAACTGAATTTCGTTGGGGAAATTTACTTTGTCTGATGAAATTTAAAAAAAAAGTTGAGAGACCCAAATAAACAACTAATCTCTTCCTTATCATTACTTAGAATATTCAGACTATTGATTTGATATGTATTGTTATAATTACAACCTTTTGGGTGATATGTTCTTTGGCCTTCTTCAGATGCTTCAGATCAAACATGGTAGTCTTCACAGAATCTTGAACTGAAACCTTTTTTTAAATCACAGGGGTAGACTGTTCCAATTCTGTTAACCATTACTGGGTACAAGTGTTAAGTTATAGTAAGTATACCTTGTTAGTCTTACCAGTTGTTGAGATTGAACCTGCAACCTCCAAATGATTTCACCTAAAAGCACATATCAGCTGAAACATCGTGATCATAACAATAAAGATGCAGTCAATAGTCTGAATATTCTAAGGAATAATAATCATCAAGCTTTATCTCAGAAATATAGACAAAAAATACTTCCTTAAACCACATGTTTCATCAAAATTGAATGATTATACAAAATATCAACAACATTAATAGCTGTATAAATACAATGCACATTTCACACTGTTCCTTTGAAATTTAGATAGTGTGTAGCTGATAAATTTTAAAATCCTCATAATTGCCAACTCCAAATTGAATTTTATACCTTAACAAAGTGTAATTCTATAACTAGAATTATCCACCTCTATTATTACTGCAAATAAAATCATAGAATGTAGACATTAAAAAATTCAGTAGATAATTAGTAATAAATTCAAATGAAAAGTATTGCAAAGTAAACAAAACTCTAGAAAAGTAACTTATTGCAAACTAATACAATAACTTATCTTAATAACATTAACAGGCTTGTTGGTCCACTTTGTTAACATTATCACAGTAACTCTAAGCTCCAATTGTTGCAGTGGATCTAAACACTTTATCAGGTAGTTTATAATGGCAGCAACATCTATTATGCCTCATTAAACTAAATTTCATGCCCAAAAGAGGATGTAGGAGTTCCAACTGCATTTTCTTTCTTAATTTTGACTTTACATGAATCATGCTGCTGAATAATATCTCCATTTGGGCATTGAAGTGAAGAAGTATCAACATTATAATAGCATAGTCTGAAATATGTTTGAAAGGATCGTGACTGGAAGCATCTTTGAATTGATGTACTTCATTACAAAACTTTTCAGTTTCAGTCTAATTTGTCCAGTCAATTAGATGCATTTTATGACAGCTAATATACACAGAAATATTTCCTTTGAGCCCAGAAACTTCAATGCATTTAGACTTAACCTAAAGATATTTTGATGAAGATACTGTTTTCTTTTTTTTAAGCATATCAAAGCAGGTTTTCATTCCGACTTTTTCTTCTTCTGGACTGATTGCTTTACCAAGGTTAAAGAGATCCAGTCTGACTTATTATTTTCCCATAGCAGGGAGCAGAGAAAAGAGATGGATTCATACCTTTCCCAAGGGCATTAGCAGGAAGTGAAATACAAACCTATTTCTCTCAGGATTTGAACTTGGATTGGTAATTCTGTTTTCTATGACAATAACTGTTACACACATATATATTCTGATGAAGATACTGTTCTTTTTTTTTATTTTACCAACCCCATGGAGAGAATATGAAAAAATGTCAATTTTTATGTTGTTTCTGCTGGTTTGAATTCAGAGTTTTCTTTTTCACGGACAAGTTGCTTTACCAAGGTTAAATGACCCTTCTATTTACCCATAGCTGGAGACAGAAGAGATGGATCCATGCCTTTTCCAAGGTTATTAGCATGACGGGAAATGCAGACAGTCTTGTCCAGGATTTGAACCCCGGTTTCTGATTTTGTTTCCTATGATAATAACCTTTATACTAAGTGTGCCTCCACAAGATACTTTTTTAAAGAGTTGTTGCTTAAACATGTTCCTTTGATTGATATGAGATGATATGTCAATATATTTTAGATCGATATCACATTAACCCCACTATGACCCATGCTGGGGTTTTCTTTCACTTCTAACAATCAATTTTGAAATTATTTATTTTTATTCCATTCATTTCTAAATTCTTCCATGTTTTTCTTTTTTGTCATTTTAGAAAAATGTAAGTTCACTTTAATTAATCATAACATATCACTTACTTTAATAATCTTCGAGAATTTTTATTTCTATCAACAAATATTTTACTAAACCAACACAGCTTCAAATACTTAACTGACACAAATATAGATTACCATAAAAAATTGACTAAAACATATAAAACAAAACAGTAAACTAAAGGAGTTTTAAATGCATAAAGATTTAATATTTATTCTGTAATATATATATATATATATATATATATATATATATATATATATATATATATATATATATATACACATAATTCATTAATATTATGAGTAACAGTAATTACTCTTATCAATTGTAAGATGGTCATTATTTAAAATAAATGATGTAGAGTAATTTTTATTAAATTTTAGCCAAATTATTTATATTTAAAGAACATACTATTTGAGCTTATTGTTTATTTACTATGGGTAATTGTTTTGTTTACACCAAGCATGGTGCACAGAAGGTGGCTTTGGGCTTTTCCAGAGATCTTATATATCAATAAAAACCTCTAAAAATTGATACATATTTCAAATAAATGTTTAATTTTATTATTTTCCAGACTTGGAGAAGCTTTAATCTAAATTTTTCTTTAAAATTAGCTTTCTCTGTTCTTTTTTAGGCGGAAATGAATTGCATTCCCTCTTAGCACCTTGATACCTGGCTGCAATAAAGAGAGTCTAAGTGTATATCAAGGAAAGAGCCATCTGCTTCTTGTAATGATTACCAATAAAAATCCACTAATTTTATGCAAGATTTATTTAGAAGGGACACTCTAAAAGTAAAATGTATTATTTATTTCCATGGAAACTAGAATAGATACAGGGAGAACAATAACACCATTGGATTGAGTAAGTTTTCGCCTATAAAACAGTATTTTTTCATGTAGTCACTACCATAGGCTTGGCATAATTATTTTGAAAGAAAGTTTCTCCAAAACCAATGCCCCCTTTTTCATTATGTTGCCCTACTAACTTAGATGTAAATGTTAGTAGTATGGTTGAAGACATTTAACCATTTCACCAATTTCTGTTTGTGTTGTAAAAGATAAAATCTGAGTCACAATTAACAATGGCATCTGGCAGAAAAGCAGAGATGTATTATTGAATCCTATCAAGTAAAGAAATATATATATATATATATATATATATATATATATATATATATTCATTGACATTTTACTCAACCAACTTTGAATGTGAGTACAGTTAGGTGGTGGGTAGTGTTGTTTCAGCAATGGCAATAGTGATGTGAATGACAAGCCATGTTCAACAAATCTGTTCATCTATGAAATTAAGAGTACCTCAATCAGATCATCTGCATGCATAGAGTGAATGAAAAATGAACAATACAAACAAAATTTTCCAGATAATAATATCATTAACAATGTTGGGTTTTAAAGCAATTAGTCACCTCTTTTGGTGCTGATGAAAGTGCATATCTAATTGTGTTGAAAGTGTTGAATGTGAGGAAAAATAGTTTCTTTATTCTATAAAATTTTTTATAGTTTCCACAGAAATAAGTTGGAGGCTTACTTTTAAAATATCTTTTATAAATCAAATCTTATTTCAAGGAGGATCTTCTGTTAGCTTTATTTCTTCTGTATGTGTTTTCATATTGCAATTCTAGTTTTCATATTGCAATAGTAGTTTCTTATCAAGAACCCCCCCCCCCCAAAAAAAAACATCTAAAATTTTTATAATTGTTTAGAAACAATACTTTTCCCAACGTTGAGTGGAAATGCTTATGTAATAAAGCATTTATTGCTTGATAAAGTTGAGGATAATTAATTATTATAATCAGAAGAAAATCTTTTTAAGTTCTTATTAAAAAGGAGTTTTCTATGCCAGCTGATATATCAGCTCATCTTTCATAGAGAAGTGTTTGCTTAGTAAAAAAAATAGTTGACAATTTTCATAAATATGATATAATCAAATAAAATTAAAAATGGATACGATACTTAGAGATAGATATCATTTTTTAAAATTTCTCCGCCAGATCATAAGTATCAACAGACATTAACAAAGAACAAATAGAAACCTTATATTTTATTTTGTGCAAATATCTTTTATCTGGTATTAAGAGGATGCTCATCTTTTTGCTGTTGTTACGAAGGACTTGTTCTTTAAGATAATTTGCAAACAGACTCACTGGGGAAATGGAGTCAAGAATCAAAGATGTAGAGAAAGTAAGGAAACATGGCATATGAATTTTTAATGCCAAAAAAGTTGGGGTTATTCCACAAGCAGTGTTTATCATCAATTATTATGTCTTGTAACTGTAAGAAATTATTGAGTTGCATTTGGTTTGTCTCCAATAAGTGGTTTGAAAAGAATGAAAAAAAAGAAGAAAAATGACAATAGTTTATAACACAACATTTAGTTATAACTTTTCAAAGTAAAAAAAAGAGCGATAAAAGAGTGAAGATTAAATGGCAAATTTGGAAAGATAGAGAAAAAGAAAGTGAAAAAAAAGAAATGTAAGAAGAAGAAATGAAGAAAGAGAGAGGAAAAAAGACAAGAATATGAAGTATATAGGAAGATATTTGAAATAAATGATTGGAAGAAGAAAGATACACGAGTTAAGAAAAAAGAGTAAGAGAAACGAGAAAGATTTGAGGAGAGAGACAGACAAACAGACAGACAGATAAACAGACAGAGAGAGACACCAAGAGAGAGATAACAGATAAGAAAAAAAAAAAGAGAAGAAAAGATTGAAAGAGAAGAAGAAATTAAATAAAAAAATAGAAGAAACAGAATAGTGAGAAATAGATTAAAAAAATTTAGAAGAAAATGATTGGGAGAAAAAGGAGGAGAGTTAAGAGAGTTAGATCCTATTTACCCAACCCCTCCGCTCGGGCGGGATATGACACAAGGTCAATTTTTAAGCGGAGTTTAACAGGTTTGAATTCAGAGTTTTCCTTCTCCTAGACTAGTTGCCTCACCAAGGCTGAAGAACCTAGTCTGCCCTACTATTTACCCATAGCTGGAGAGAGAATAATTGGATTCATACCTTTCCCAAGGGTATTTGTGCTATGTGAAATGCAGTCTCGTCCAGGATTTGAACTCGTGTCGCCGAGTTCATTTTCTACGACGATAACCATTACACCACGGGCACCTCCAGAAAGAGAGTTAGATAATAAAAAAAAAGTTGAGGAAACCAGAAAGAAGAAAAGAAAGAGGTGAAGCCGAATTTCATTGAGAAACAAGGAATAATAGTGAGAAGAAGAAATACAGAAATAAAACATCATTTGCTTTGTGAGAAAAAATAATAAAGAAAACTGGCTAGAGAAAGAGTGAGAGTTGAAAGAAAAAGCAAGTAAAACAACGATACATATCATTTGTGGGAGAAAGATTGATAGCAATTCTGTATTATGAGTGTAAAAGAGAAATTGTTAAAAATGAAAAGAGATTAAAGCATAAAGAAATAAGATAAAAAAATAAAGAATAAGATTGGAGAAAAATGAGTGGAAATAAAAAGAGACAAGAAAGTAAGTAAACAAAAAGAAAGAGAAGTAAAGATACAAAAGAAAGAAAGAAAGAAAGAAAGAAAGAAAGAGAAGTGAAGATACAAAAGAAAGAAAGAAAGAAAAAAGAGAAGTAAAGATACAAAAGAAAGAGAAGTAAAGATACAAAAGAAAGAAAGAAAGAAAGAAAGAAAGAAAGAAAGAAAGAAAGAAAGAAAAGTTAAGATACAAAATAAAAAAGAAAAGAAGAAAGAAAAGTACCTTTTAGAAAATGATAACGTGAGAAAGAAAGAAAGAAAGAAAGAAAGAAAGAAAGAAAAGTTAAGATACAAAATAAAAAAGAAAAGAGAAGAAAGAGAAAGTACCTTTTAGAAAATGATAATGTGAGAAAGAAAGAAAGAAAGAAAGAAAGAAAGAAAGAAAGAAAGAAAGAAAAAAAGAAAGAAAAGATACAAAAGAAAAAAGAGAAAGTACTTTTTAGAAAATGATAATGTGAGAAAGAAAGAAAGAAAGAAAGAAAGAAAGAGAAGTAAAGATACAAAAAAAAGAAGAAATTAGAAAGAAAGAAAGAAAGAAAGAAAGAAAGAGAGAGAGAAAGAGAGAATGTAGAAGGGAGGAAATTAAGGTAAGAAAGAAAAGATAAAGAAATGAATATGGAGAAAAGAAAGAGAGCCAGGAAAATAATATGGCAAAGAGAGTAGAAAAAAAAAGGAAAAGAAGAGAAAAAGAGTGTAGAAGAAAGAAAAGTAACAGTCAGAAAAACGAAATAATAAAAGAAAGATAGAAGGAAAGGAACGTAGAAAAAGTAAAAAAGGAAGTAAAAAGAGAAAGTGGTTAAAAAAGAGTGAAAGAGAGACAGACAATAAGATATAGAGAATTACAAAAGGAAGAAAAAGAGAAAAGAAGAAAGAAATGTAAGAGAAAAATTCATGGGAAGAATAAAAAAAAAATGGTTGAAAGAAAAGAAAGAAGAAAGAAAGGGGTAAGAAAAAGTCACTTATTCTGATCATGTGTGTAGGTCAACCCAAAATTTATGGTCATAAAATCATTAATTTACATCATTAATTTTTTAAGCCAATGGTTGCTTCTAGCCCTTCCCATTATGTGTCAATTCTAAACTTTTAAAATCATGCATCAATTGATTCTTTTGTCTAAAAATCAGGTCTTCCAAGTTTGACTTGTATATATGTATATAGAAGAGTATATACAATATATGGAGAGAAAAATATAGAGTTTTTGAAAACAGAGGAAAAGATTAAGACAAAAAACATGAAGCCAGAGAGAGAAAGAGAAATAGAGACAAATAAAAATGGAAAGGTGGAGATTTCAGTCATTTGTTTTAATGACATCATGTTAGAGAACTTCACACCCTGAATTAACCATGTCCACACATAACACAATCAAGTTAATAACAGATAATTAGCAGCCTGTCCTACTCTAGAAGATCACCAACTCCTGCTTCTTTCACCCAACATCAAGTATTTATCTACGACTCAATCCCACCCCTTACCATTACCAAAAAAAAAAAAAAACAAATAAATAAAAATAAACAGTCAAAAAGCACAAAAGACTATTAAAAACTGTTTTTTAAAAAAAGGGAAAAACAAAAACAGAATCTGACCAATGTTGTAAAGAGTCCGGCAAATGGGCCCAATGAACACATTATTTATATGCGTAATGGCCTTAGAAAATGTCTTCCACTGTTGTCTGCTTTGCAAGAATTCTAATATGAGAGAACTTCTGGTCAACAATCACACTATTGTAATTTCACTTCAAATTTTTATGATCTCCTATTATATTTATATATATATATATATAGTATCACCCATAAATGAATCATTTGTAAAAGAGCTAAGTTTCTTGTAAAAATTGAAATATCTGACAGTCGTCCAAAAATAAGTAAAAAGTTAGTAAAGTTGGCCATATTAGTCAAAGGTGACCAAAAGGCTCCCTTTTCAATAGCTACTACATTGAGGTGTAGGAGAGGGCACTACTCCATTCCCTGGATTATTCCACTTTTGATCCTAACCTTATAATACTGAGTGTTAAGCAAGGCAGCATCAAACACCATTTTTTGGGGGTCTTTGGTATGACTTAACCTGGGATTGAACCCTGGTTTCCCTGACCATTGGAAAACACACTACTCATTAGGCCAATGGCGCGGTAATAAGCCAAAGGTCTGGTAAAAACAAACATCCCGATATTTATGCACTTTTTGGTAACAGAGGATGGTCAATTTTATTTTTGCTAACAAAGTTTCAATGCTGGTGAGTTTAATAATACATAATACCTAATAAGATCTGTTCTGAATATGATAATGTTCCTCTAGAAATTATTAAATTCAATTTTAAAGGCCAAATTACATTATTCTTTTATGTTATACAGAGCATGGAGAAAGCCCAAGTAAAATGAGAAAAGTGTTGCTGCTGCTGATAATATAAATATATAGGTGCCTGTGGTGTAATGGTTATCGTCGTAGGAAACAGACACGGCGACACGAGTTCAAATCCTGGATGAGGCTGATTGCATTTCACATAGCAATAATACCCTTGGGAAAGGTATGAATCTAAGTATTCTCCCTCCAGCTATGAGTAAATAGTAGGACAGACTGGTTTCTTCAGCCTTGTTGAGGCAACTAGTCTAGGAAAAGGAAAACTCTGAATTAAAACCTGATAAACTCCACTTAAAAATTGACCTTGTGTTATATCCTGCCCGAGTGGAGGGGTTAGTAAATATGGATAATATTTATATATATATATATATAAGTTAAGACTGTGCTGACACAGTCCATGTTACTTGGTAACAGCTAGTTTCTTTCCAATACAATCATCAGACCAATGATGTTTGCATGGTAAGAAATAAATGTATATGCTCTGTCATTGATTTTAAGCACTTTTTATTTATTGATATAACAAACTCCATTATATATATATATATATATATATATATATATAAACATGGTGTGCTTTATTTGACTGCATGGACAGATAAGTCAGTCTTTAGCCATGATTGGCACACTATCTGAAAAAGAGATAACTTTAAGATAAAAGTATGAAATCTTTTCTCTGGTGGTGGAAACCTGATATTTACATTGATCAAAAAGGTAGCTGGTCTTATCCAAGCTCCTAATCATCAGCACGAGTTGTCCAACAATTTCTTTTTTCCATCTTGCTATTCTACCTCTGCACCAAGTTTGCTGGCAATAGTGTGATTGTGATGAGAACAGGCACAGGACATTGCAGTAAGTCCTTTGCTTGAACTTTGTGGTGATCTTTTGTTGATGACCAATCAAGAAAAAAATGCATTAACAGTTGTATTTTTCATATCTTCTGATGATGACAAAGTAGGTCTGTTCAAAGACAGAGCTGCTTTCCTCAATTTTGTTAGAGAGTGAGATAGCAAAATGAAGATAAACCTTTTCAATCTGGTGTAGGCTTAATGATAAAAACAGATCTCATGAAATTCTTATCTCTTCTCAAAGAAGTCAGTGATCAAATCATGATGGAAACTGTGGCCCCCAAAATAAACTGGTTCCCTTCATTACTTTTGACGTATTTGGACTTCCCTTGAGGAAGCACCAGGGACGGTTCAATAAAAACAATGTAGAAGCTCAATCTCAAGTTGACAGGATACTTGATCTGCATAAATTATTGATCTATGATAATAAATCAGCATTCAAGAAGAGAGCATGAAAACTGTGTAGGCAACACTTAAGAGAATGAAGAAATCATAATGGTCTACTAAAGCTTTATGAGGCTGCCGATAGAAAAAAAATTCAAAATTTTTTATGAAGATCTTAAGAAAGTGTTTAATCTAAAAGAGGATATAATTTTTCCAGTCCAGTCATCAGATAATGACACACAGACAAACATGAGATCATATCTCACAGGAAATTGTACTTTGAGAATGTTCTTAACAGTGATTAGTAGACTTGTTCATATACCTTGATAACAATATCTCATTAACTGAAAGTGATGTCATAATATGAAAAAGGGCAGGGACTGCTTTTAAAAGGTTACTGACCACATGGAAATCTTATCTTACTGATAAAATAAAATGAAAATTCTTCTGAACTGTAGCCATGTCCTTTCTCTTGTATGGTTGTACCATTTGCACTCTAATAAAATGCCTGAAGGAAAAACGGGGATAGGAACTTGATGTTGGGTGAAAGAAGCCAGAATTGGTGATCTTCTATGGTAGGACGAGCTGTTTTGAACAAACAATACCCAACAAAAAAGCAGTTGTATGGCCACTTATGTCCCAGTTCATAAATCATCCAAGACAAGCAAGATACTCTTGGTTTTGCTGGTGAAGTAAGGACAAATTCATAAGTGATGCTCTCCTATGGACTTCTACTCATCAACACGCAGGTGTTGGTCAACCAGCAAAAATTTACATTCATCAGTTCTGTGTGGACACTGGATGTTGCCTAGAAGACTTGCATAGAGCAATGACTGATAGGAACATATGGTGTGAGTGTCAAGAGAATCTATACTGTTAGCATGCCTTGATAGTGATGTTGATTGCATCAATACCCAAAAAAAAACAGGAAAACCTGAATTGTCTTTTGATCTCAGTTTAGCTGAAATGCAGGATTCCACCAGACAGAAATCTCCTGGAAGATCCAATATTTTCTTTAGAAATTTATAGACATGGTCATAGAACTATAGTTAAAAGGAGTCTTGAGATATTCATTGTTATCTGGAAGACTCATGGTGTTCCTTAGTTCTTTAAAGATATCCATTTCATCTTTTTTAAGAATCTAGCAGCTGATGTCAACAGAATGTTGAGTCAGAACTTTTGAATTTTTTCTTAAAGAAAGGGGAAAATTTCCTTTCCTGTCTACTTGGACAAAAAAGAGAGTGGAAAGGAGAAATACAAAACATGTATGAATGGCATGCAATAACATTGAGAATTATAGCCCAGTCAGCTGGGGCTGCAGAATACACCAAATGCATTTCTGCAGAAGGGTAAAACTCCTCCAACAAGTGTCCTGGATACGACACTAAACTATCAGACAGTGAGGCTCTAGCAATACTGGAGCTTTGGGACTATGGAGTACCTCTTTATTGCCATTGCTCCCAGGTCCATTTTTGCCCAGAGTAGTAGCACCTGATAAAGTCCTATCTATGTGTTGAATAGAACTAAACAGAGTACTTATGCTGAAACAAATTGTTTGAAATAGAACTTTTTTTGACATTTAAACTGTGTTCTTATGCTTAACTGAATTGTTTTGATAGAACTGTTTGTATGTATAAAAATGGATTTGGCATTAAATAACCTACAATGGTTGATATAAAACCAAACCAAACCGAACCAAACGAAGGAGAATTAAATGTTTGCAACAATGGCCAAGAGTAATTTATTGTAGAAAATCTGACAGAGCTTAACATGGAATATTTGTGATATTAAGTCGAAGGTCCTTTAGGTATTTGTGTGTGAGTGTGTGGGTATGTGTGTGCATATGTGTTTTTTAGAGATGAGTGCATTGAAAATCTTGTGATGTATGTGTGATATGTCTTTATTGCTTTGTGGTAATTGACAAATATAACTATTTATTTGATTTTGGTGAGAATATTGATTTTTATTTCATACAGGTTGTCTAAGAATGAATATGCGTCTGACAGAGTTGTTTGGTAATTGACCAAGTGTTGGACTGACTGAGTAACAATGAAGGTTACTTAGCTTTATTTTATACAGAGTGGCCAGGCTTCAATGTAGCACAATTTTTGACATTTTTTCTCAGTTATAATTGGTTCCAAAATGCATTTTCTCTCATTACATGATTACTTTGAACTACATCCATGTAAGTGTTAGGTTGTGTCCAATCTGGTATCAAACTCTTTGAAACTTTACATTCATTTTTAACTAGTAAGAAATTCTTTATATAATTTATTTCTATTATGGGAGGAAAAGATAAGAAACCATTTTGATATATCCTGAGGTGGCAATAATATAAGGATAATCAAGAAATAGTATTCCGTGAAAGGAAATCAAGGAAATAATATGTACTATAGGTTTGAATAAATAAAGAAGTGGTTTATTGTATTATTTACAGAGAGAGTGTTTGTTCTTCACGTGTTCTGTCCAGGGTGTCTCTCTGTGTATCTCCGTGTATGTCTGTCCGGTGACCGGTGACCTAGTTCCTCATTTAAACTGTTCCGGTGGTGATTACCTATCTCACCATAACATCTCCCCCAAGCCAATTTTTCCCTGGAGAATTTGGCTTAATACCGTTTGTTTTTAGGTCTGGGGCTCAGCCGGTTGACTTTTCTTTTTACCCTGGTACTTTTTCTCCTCAACATTGTTTGAGGGGGTGGAATTGGTGATGAAACTGGTACTCTCGGACCTGGAGTAGAAGATACCACTCTTGGAGTAGGTTGTGTTATGTGTAGAGGAACATTAAAAGAGTCATATAATACCTCCAAGGGCAGTTCATTATCTTCTGCCTGTTTGTAGTCATCAGTGTGTCGAGGTCTTAGCTGATTTATATGCCTGCGACAGTCAAATTTACTACTTCTTACAGAATATAGCACGTGTCCAATTCTTTTCATAATAATCCCCTCTTCCCAAAAGCTTTTCCCAGTCCTATAGTTCAAGAAGAGTATTTTGTCACCAGGTTTGTAGAACCTTGTCGAAGGATTTTCTCTTGTTGCTGTTGTCTTGTTTGTATTTGGTAAAATCCTGTCAAATATGGATCTGATTTTTCGAGCAAACATTAGTTCAGCTGGTGACAAACCGGCATTAGTGTTCGGGTTAGGAGTGATCCTATACACAGATAGAAAATTTTCAAGACTCTTCTCATCAGTGTCCATGCCTCGGTTTTTCTTCAAAGCTCTTTTGAACGTGTCCACAAATCTCTCTGCGAGACCATTTGACCTTGGATGGTATATTGCCGTTGTTAAATGTTCAATGGAGAGGGCCTTGCAGAATTCTTCAAACTCTTTGCTGGTAAATTGGGTGCCGTTGTCGCTGACAATAGTTTTAGGCACTCCAAAACGACTGAAGAGGATTCTTAGTGCATCTATAGTACTCGTTGATGTCGGATGTTTGCACTTAAACACTTCCGGCCATTTTGTGAAACTGTCAACGACTACTAAGAAATAATGACCATTCAAAGGACCTGCATAGTCAATGTGTAACCGAGTCCACGGTGTATCCGTCTTCGGCCACGGTTGTATTTGTACAGGTGGTGCCTTTGCTGCTAGCTAACACCCTTGACACTCTCTTACGGTTTTTTTAATATCTTCTTTTGAAGAAAAAGGCCCATTTGTTTTTGGTTTAAAAACAGGTTTCAGATTTTGTTTTAGCTCAAAATTCACTCCAGTCTTAGTGCACACACCTAACCCCTCAGAAAAAACCTTGGGGAATTCACTTTTTAAGACAGTAAGAAAATCCTCATTTTGTTTAGAATTTTTCTTTTCAGATACACTAACACGGTTACAAAATGAATTTATGTGCAGCTCCCATAAATCAAACAAAACGATCCAATCAATTCCGAAGAGGCAAGAATTTATACCTGGAACAACTGACACTTTTGAAGAAAAAGTTTTTGATCCAAGAGATACACTGCAATTAAACTCTCCTTTGAATTTTAATCTCTTTCCGGATACTCCTTTGGCAATTTTAGACGTTTTTTTCCAGTTTTGGACACCCAATCCTCTTCCAAGTCACTTCGTCGATAATCGAAATATCGCTACCTGTATCCAAAAGTTGCTTAACTGTGTGACCATTTATTTTGGTATTGACAAATTTTCGTTTACCCCCTTGTCTCACTTCTTCTTTTGACAACACTACATTTACTTTAGACTTAAATTTTTGTCTTTGTTTATTTTGTTTAGTTCGGCACTGCGAGGCTCGGTGTCCGAGTAAACCACATTTAGCGCAAGGTTGGTCTTTAAAAGGGCAATTTTTTCTTAAGTGCGAACCCGCACAGCTCCAACATTCAAAACTTTTTCCTTTGTTCTTGAGAAAAGTTTTTTGTTTCACTACTTGGACCTGGGATGTAACTTTTCCCTCTATCCTAGTAGTGTCCCTTTTCACATTTATCAACTTCTGACATTCTTCTGTCACTTTTTGTAAGTTCATTTCTGGATCTTGCTCCATAATTGATAAAATTCTTGACCTCAAATCCTTGTCCCTCGGTGCTGTCAGTCCCTGGACAAATATGTAACACTTAAACATGTCAACTGATAGGTCTTTCAATTTAAATAGTTCACACAGGGCATTGACTTTAGCCGTATATGTGACAATATCATCAGTTTCTTCTTTTTGTGTGTTTAAACATTTATATCTTGTATGAAAAAGGCTGTCTCTTTCACCAAATATCGAGCACAACATTTTAACAGTTTCTGAAAAAGAAATATCTTCTGGTTTCTTTGGCAAAATCAAATTTGTAAATTTTGTATTTTCCTCCGTACCCAATTTCTGAAGTAGGAGTGTGATTTTTTCTTCGTCAGACCATTTCTCACATCTTTTTGTAAAAATCGTCTCGAACCTCCGATAATAGGCGGGAAAGGTGTCGCCTTGTTCTGCGTCGTATTTGAACTCAGCTAGTGAGTTAGCTATTCCCTCTGCCGAAAAAAATCTAGACGCATTATCATTAGTTTTTTATGACAAAATAGTTTCACAAAATAGTCGGTTACTTGTTGTATGACAAGTGCTTCAAAACGCTCTTGTTGAACCAACATCTGTTTTTGAAAGTCAATTTGAGCTTTTTGCTGAGAGACTAAACTCTCGGTTAACGTTTTCGTCAATGCTGCTATTTGTTCCGAAGCCATTTTATTTTTTTTTAAATGCACAAATATCAATTCAACGTATACATAAAATTTTGTTCCAAAAAGAAGATGTCCGCCTTCAACGCTTTCGTTATGAAAAAAATTTGTCAATACTGAGAAATGTTCAGAAAACTCACCGTACAAAATATCGACACTTTACCAATTTCAAGTGCTCCTTTTCGTCTTTTTCAAATACACGTAAACGTATTTACGTAAGAAAAAAAAAGTTCCCACTGCACAGTCCTTTTTTTTTAGTAAATGAATTTACTGAGTTCATATTTCGTCTTCGTCGTCAATTGATATGTCCTGAGGTGGCAATAATATAAGGATAATCAAGAAATGCTCCCAGGTCCACTCTGGCCTGGTGTGGTAGCACCTGATAGGGCCCTATCTATGGGTTAAATAGAACTAACGGCATACTTATGCTAAACCGAACTGTTTGAAATAGAAATGTTTTTGACAATGAAACTGTGTACACATGCTAAACTGAATTGTTTTAAATAGAACGGATTATTTACATCAAATGGATTTGGTGTTAAATAACCTACAAGGGTTGATATGCCATAAAACCCAACCAACCAAACCAAACCAAACCAAACCAACATCCTAGAAAGAATAAGGGTAGCACAGCTGAATGTTGTAATTCATGGGGTATCTTTCTGCTCTTTATTTCTTGGAAAGTCCTTTTCTATATAATTTTCAACAGAATATTGGTTAAGAATGTGCTTTCTGATTATATAAGGTAGGCTTGTACTTACTCTGACTCAAATCATAAAGGTTAATTCTTAAATGAAAAAATGCATAAGATTTGCAGTTAATTGTATACTTAATCCACTAAATTTAATGTATAATTCAACAAATGGTTATTTTCATCTCTGCTGTAAATGCTGCTAACTTTAACTTTAGATAATAGATGATAATGGCAGCAAAAATTCTGCCTTCACGAAAGTTATCTCATGTTTACCTCACAGTGACCTGTGTGCAAATGAGTTAAATATAAAAAAGAAAATATTCTTAAAACTTTTATCCATGTTTTAAAAAAATCTTCAAAGAAACATTGAAAATTTTTGAAGTTTGTTTCTTTAATCCCATCATGAGAGTGTTACTTAAAATTCTTTTCAAAATATTTTCTCTTAGTAATACGCTGTTTGTTGACAATTTGCTTAATAAATGTTGATAATCTGTTCTGAGAAATTACACACACACACACACACACACACTTGGGCGCACACACACACTTGGGCGCACACACACACACACACACACACACACACACACACACACACACACACACACACATACTTATTAATAATATATGAAAGTCATTCAATAAATAAAGTCAATTTTGTTTAAGGAGATAGCAATAGAAAGTATTGTTTACAGTTTCACATTTTTCAAGGAAATCAATAATGATGGGTTCGTTCATATCACAAAAGACTGTTAACATGACCCTCTTTGTTAACTACAGTGCCTGGAACTTTTTCTTTACTGGAGAGTCAGTGTGATATCAATCCAGGCATTGTCTTTTTGTTTCAAGCTTATAGTGCCAAACCCATATTTAGCTCATTTGTAAAGATTTTTTCACTAAAACATGCTTTTTCATTCACATCACACATTCTTCTGTAAATTTCATATGGTTTTGCACTTTTTAGCCGCCAAAGATTTGATGACAGCCCTTTGTTCCAGCCTGGAGCACCCTCTTTCCATTTACATTAAAGTTTCAAGATTGATAACTTAAGAACTAAGTATTGAGTTACATCCCTTGAAAACATCAATTACTAGAGTAAGTTCAACTTAATGCAATGTGAAGTAATTTAGCAAGTTAGTTTAGTTGATCATTACTACTATTGTGTGTCATAATAGATTTTCAAAATAATCATTAAGCAAATTATCACAATAATAACTGAAAAATTTATTTTTAAAAAATTATGTTAAAATTCTCTCATAATAGTAAGGATTTAACAAAATATCATTTTCATATATGCTACTATTTTTTAAGGTTCTTGTACATGAGTGAGTGCATGTATGTATGAGTGTGTGTGTGTATAATGTATTCATACATACATACATACACAACTGGCAAAAGTTTCGTTCCAACCTGAATATCTTTAAAAAAAATACCTTAAAATGAGATATTTTAGTATCTTGTTATAGTAAAAGATAAAATTTTAGTAACTACAGTTTATTTGCATTTATTTTTCATTCTTTCTCCGGGTTTTCTTCTCACATACACTCTTCTCTTACTGCCAAAAAGTTCAAATTTTAACTTGTCTACATTTTGCAAAATTATGAATGTTTTGTATAAGAAATATTATATTTTGTTTTCACTGTTAACCTCTCTGTAGACCTTTTGAGATTATCAAAATTTGCGTGTAAGTTAAATGTTAATACAGGTTCTAAATGATAACTCAGCACTGACTAATGTTGTAACACTGGTTGATGTTTACAAGGAACATTTATTTTAGACAAAACAAAAATATGACTGTTTGACGAAAAAAAGATAGTGCCATTACAGCAGAATTTCCATAGGGGCCCATGGGTGTATAGCCATCAAGAAAAACCTTGTTATGGAAGGTGAAGAAGCAGAAAAGATTCTTATGGACGAAAAACTGTAAGAGCTGGAAATTGAGACAGTGGCAAAATGCTTTGGGGACAGGTGTGTCTAAATCTGAATTTTTTACTTGTAAGAAAAGAGCGTATATGAAAAGAAAGCCTGGAGAAGGACTGAATGATGAATGTGTGCTTCCAACAGTTGGTGGTGGAGGGTTTTTTTACTCTTCTGCAGTGGTGTAGTCTACAGCTCCAGCTAACAGAGTGGAGTGAGTGTAAATGAAAAGAAAACCTGGAGAAAGACTGATTAATGAATGTGTGCTTCCAACAGTTAAGCTTGGTGGTGGATCTGTTATCACATAGGGACATTTTGGAGGAGTGAGAGTTTGATTCTAGTCAAGGGAATCATGAAAAAAGAACAATATTTTTCAATTTTCAAAAAACAAGATATACCATCTGGTTTATGCATGACTGGAAAAAGTTCACTTTTCAACAATACAGCAATACAAAAAACTCTGCTTAACTATGTCAAAATTACCTCCAGTTGAAAAAACAAAATTTTGGAAATTATGACTTGGCTGCCTCAATCTCCTTAACTCTCCCACTGAATTAGTATTGGGTGAATTGGATAGGAGGGATAAAGAGAATACCTAGAGAGTGAGAGTGAGCTTTCTTAATGTTTGAGAAGATATGCCATCTAATTTTTTTACTAAAACTGTTGGAAATACTGCCAATAAATGTAAAGCAGCAATTAAATCAAGTCATGGTTCTATCGAAGAAAACAAAACACTGTTGTATGATATTTTTTAAACCATGGCACATGGCAGGATGTAACACAAGGTCATTTTTTAAAACAGATTTTAATAGATTTGAATTCAGATCTTTACTTTTCTTGTTGCCATACCAAGGTTAAAGAGCCTATTGCCCTATTATTTACCCATAGCTAATAATTGTTTTTGTATTCAAGGACTAATTTTTGTCAAAATAAAAGCAAATACACTGTTGTTACCGAAATTTTATCTTTTTCTTTAAAAAAATACACTTTTTGCTTGTAGTATACATACATATATACTGAAAAAGTAACTTGACTTTGATATATAGATAGATAGATAGAAAAGAAGTGACTGAGAAACAAAAAAAAAAACCAAAGAAAACTGACTTGGACCAATAGATAGATAGATAGATGTATGTTTCAGAGCTAGGTTGTCTTTGTTTAAATCTGCGTATCCATATCACCTGCTCCCCCAGCCTAGGGAATAGCATGCTCATTATTTTGCATCCACAAGAAGCAGGTGTGTGAGATTTGTAGAATTGGAAAATTAAAACAAAGAAAGAAATATGGAATTATCAAAGATATATTGCCAAAATTCATGACAACAATCTTCAGTATAGTCAGATATTGTTTCATTTCCTTTCTCTACAAAAATTATGTGAGTGAATTCAATGACTTTGAGGCTCACATTAAAATGATGTCCAAAAATTTCCATAATCTCAATAATCGTACCTCAACAATAATTGTCGAGTTGTATAAATTGATTTTATATTTATTCATTCTATCAAAATGAAAACCAAAACTAATCTTGTCAAATGTTTACAAAAATTTGGTATTTACTCATAGCAATAATTCTATTATGCATAGTCACAACTTGAAATTTGGACTAAAAAATGTGACTTTCTGATGATGGAACAGTTTGGTTTAGTTTGGTTTGGCTTTATGGCATATCAACCATTGTAGGTTATTTAATGCTAAATCCTCTTTATACATATATATTAAATATACAAGATTTTGTTTGGTTTGGTTTTATGGCATATCAGCCATTATAGGTTATTTAATACCAAAACCTGTTTATACCTATATATTGAATATATATGATTTGTAAACACATTTTGTTGATAACATTTTTAAATGAGTCTGAGCTCATTTTTGGTACACAATTGGTTTCAAGTATTTCTATTTAATACAAATAGTTCTATTTACAGTTAATCATTTGTTTGCACACAGTTAAATGGCTTTAAGTATTGCTATGTAACAGTAACAATTTAACATCTGACATTTATTTTCACAGGTTTAGATATATATATACATATATGGTTTGTAAGGGAATAGTTTCAAGGTAATTTCATTTTTAAATGAGTTACAACTAATTTGTTTGCACACTAGTATTGCTATTTTTTCTACACTGATTTTTATCATTAAGGATTTTCGGACTATTGTCTTCATCATTATTGTTATTTCCACAACATTTTAGCCGATATGTCCTCCGGCCTTCTTCAGGTGTTTGTTGAACTCAGGAACCTACACAGAATTTTGAACTACATCCTTTATTGAATCTACGGGGGTCACCTGTTCTGATTCTGTTAGCCATAACTGAGTACAAGAGTTAAGTATTACTCACCTGCAGTTAGGATTGAACCTGCAACCTCCATATGATTGTCTCCTTAGAAGCTCAGGGAACCAACGCCTATAACTGTTATGCTATGTGTCCTGCTGGACAGTTCAGAGTGAATTTTTGTGACTTATAAACTTAATGTTCTTACTTGACTAGGGTTACTACTATTATGTAGGAATTTTTATCTATGCTCATATTCAGAGTTTTCTTTTTTTTTTTTTTTCCCCATGTAGGTTCCCGAGTTGTGGAAATAACAATAATGATGAAGACAATAGTCCAAAAACCCTGAATGATAAAAATTATCAAGCTTTGTCTCAGAAATTTAGACAATTTTTTCTACACTGTTAAATGGTTTCAATTATTGCTACCTAACATTAATAATTCTATTCAATGTTAACCATTTGTTTGTAAACAGGGAAGTAAAATGTCAAACAGTTCTTTTTGACCCATAGAGATCACCCTATGAGGTGCTACCACTCTGGGTCAAAGTGGACCTTGGTGCAATGGCAACAAAAAGGGTACTCCACATAACCTAAAGCTCCAGGACTGGGGCCTCACAATCAGATAGTTTAGTATCATATCCAAGACATTTTTTGCAGGTGTCTAATGCCTCAGCAGAGATGCAGTTGAGTAGATGATGGAACAGATATGTAACTCTAATGATTCTACCATTACAACATGAAGTTACAATTTGAATCCAGTGACAAGATTTAATGACTCACTGAAAGATCTCTGATAACAACTTTTAAGATTAATGATAAATCACATCTATAAAATTTCTAACTTAATTATCAAAAAATAACTGAATTCTTATAGCAATAGAACATTGACAGACTTTTAAGAAAATTAGGTACTAAAAACCATTGATCCCAGAGAACACTTTGAAATTACACTCTGTAGAAGATACACTTGGGATTTTTATTATTTTGCTTGTTTAATTTTTAAATTAATCTTGACGGTAAGTGTACGAAGAATTTTCATCAATATATTTGTATTTTAAAATTTTGTCTAGTCACTTAAGTTCAAAACTAAAAAAAAACTTTATAAAATATGACGATAAAAGGAAAAATAATAATATCCATAAAATAATATCATAAAAATCAAGACATTGTTTTTTTGTAATGCAATTAGTAATCTTTTTCATTTGTTTTCCTTTTTCAGCTTTGATATGATTTTCTTTCAAGATTTGAATAATAACATTACTTAGTATATTATACAAGCCTTTGATTATTTAATATTAAACCTTTAAAACTTTTATATTCCTCTGTTTTCATCTGACACTCTTCAAACAAAGTGATACTGAAATTTAAATTTTGAATTGCCAAAAGTTTATACCAGTAATTATCTCCCTTGGCCAAACAATTAGCTCTACAGAAATCAGATTCTAATCAGGATGAGCATAAACACAGAACTCATGCTGCAAATTATGCTGGAAATTGCTTAATTTTGTTAGTTAGCATATTTTAACCTTGTTACGCTAACAAAAATCATATCTTTAGAATATAAATCATCCTAAACAGAATGATAATCAAAAAAGAAAGAAATATTATTGGCATAATGGTTAGAGTATCTGCAATGGTTCAGGAGTCCGGGATTCAATCCCAGGTCAAGTCATGACAAAGACTCAAAAAATGGAACTTGATGCCTCCTTGCTTATCACTCAACATTACAAAGTATAGATCAAGGGTAAAGTGGAGCAATCCAGGGAAAAGAGTAGCATCCTCCTCTACACCTTGGTTTAGTAGCTATTGAAAAGGGAGTTTTGAGTTGCCCTTGACTATGGTCAGCCAACTCATTTACTAACTTATATAATACTCAAAAACGTTCAATTGTTCACCATGGGTGAAGATACATATCCTATGATATTGCATTATGGTAAACAATTATTGTTGTGGGAAGTGAATTTGGCTACCCCAGTTCAAATTCTGGATGAAACTTTTTGCATTTCAAATTGTGCTAATATCCTTGGAAAGGGTATGAATCTACCGATTCACTCTTCAACTATGGGGAAATAGTTTGATAGATTAGGCTCTTTTACTTTGGTATGACAACTGATCTAGAAGAAGGAAAACTCTGAACTCAATCAAATTGTAGACCTGGAGAGGGATGGGCTCTACTAGGATATTCTTGCTCAAGACATATTACATGAGTAGCACCCCTACAACCAAACCCAATTAGGGTACTGGTGTATGGTGATAAAATAGTGTTTTGTAGCTGAAAATTTGCTCAATTCAATGGTTATATTGTGTTTTCTGTATTTGCAATGGTTTCAATGGACATGAATTGGTGGCATTACTTTTGAAGTACCTTGTATTCATTCAAAAATTTATGTTATATCACTGCAAAATAGTATTTTAAATAATTAGAGCAAACAGACAAATGAAAGATGCAATTAATGTAAGCAAGGTGATGAAAGGTGAATACTTCAGAGATAAGCATTGTGTGAATTTTCCCAGAATCCTTTTCAATTTGATAAAATAATAATAATAATAATAATAATAATAATAATAATAATGCAATGCCTTGAAGCTCAAATATTTCCACTTTCATTTGATCACAAACATTTTACCTGCGGCACAACTCATTAAATAAGCAAGTAAAAACTTCAAAATAGAGGAAAAAAGGAAGTTTGCTTAATAAGCAGATTTTATAATGTCCTCTGTGAATGTAATATTGTTTTGAATGTTCAAATATGAAATTTACAGTCACCTGTGAACTGAAAAAGAAATTAAAATAAAAAAAGAGTGATATTTCAAAAATAAACAAATGAATATAGCTCAAGCTAGCAATCAAGTAACTAGAAATTAGTTTTCCTGGAATTTTATTGCTAGATAGATGATTAGGTTTAATTACAGATTCAAAAGCAGAAAGAAACGCCACTGGAAAATGGTTGAACATGCCAGGAGGAAGAAGGCAAGTAGGAAGGAAAAATTTCAACAAAAATTGTTTTGAAAATGCCAAATATTAATCCAAAGCTTTCATTTTGCATTTTAATCACAGTTACCAAGTTAATACGCATCTCCAAAGACATTATTATATTAGTTAAATGTACAAAACAGAATGAGTCCAAAAATCTTTTTTCTTTGTTTAAACATCTCTTGTGGAACATTTATCATTGATTAAGGGTTTTGAAATATACATTAAAATATTACTCATTTCTTACTAATATTTCTTTAATCTTATATATATATATATATATATATATATATATATATATATGTGTGTGTGTGTGTGTGTGTGTGTGTGTGTGTATGTGCGTGCATGTGTCTGTGTATTTTTTTTTTTTTGCAATACCTAGATTTTCATATCAATATCCTTAATAAACAGCATGGATTGGGAAATAAAATCTTCATGATTTGAACATGTATCCTGTTTCTTATAAAATTTTGTCTTTGGAGCTGCTGCCCAGCAAATTAGGCTATGATTGTCTAACAGGTTCAGTAATTTATTTCTAAACACATTATTTATCATTCTTTATTTCCCATCGTTTTTGTTTATATCCAGGATGTCTCAAAATAGATGCAACCCATTAATATGACAATGATCTATACTGAGACAAGCACAGCGGTGGTCATTTGAAACATGTTCGGTAAAAAATGTATCCTTTGAGCTTGCGACATCAAATCAAACTTTTTTTTTAATTATTATTATATCAGCTTCCAGGACATGCAATCTTTTTCTTCATTTCTTGTCTTAATAATAAATCATTATCATATTAATAGATTATATCTATTCTTTAATGATTTTGTCTCCAAATAAGTAGCAATGCAAAATATTTTTTCCTCTCTTGTCCAAGGCAATGCGATTGAAGATTTATAATTTTAGTATACTTTTTTCAAACCTGAAGCAAAAAAGAACTCCATATTATTTTTAATAGAGTTATTATATTGAGTGTCTCAATATACATGGTTTCCATGTATATTGAGACATTCTATACATAAGTAATATCAGTAATAATAATTATTCACCAGTTGGTAATATTATTCAAATAATACTCGTCAAAATGAGTAATAATCAAAAATGCTTCCTCTAAGATATTTGAATAATACAAGAATTAGAGAATCTATTGTTCTTGGATAATATTCCACAAATTGTTTAAGAGAACTTTTGTATACATATATATATAGATAGATATAGATATGGATAGATTGTTTAAGCTCTTTCAAATATTAACAATGATTGAACAAGAAATTTTGATAAGAATAATCCTTTTTTCTTATTAATTTTCAGTTTTCCAAAGGTTATGATTTATATGACGCTTCAAAATTCAGGACACACATATGCACAGACACAGACCTGTATACAAGCATACATGTGCAGGGAAATTGAATTCTTGATCAATCTGTTAATTTTTCTTATTGTCTTTTGGTGTTATGTTTGTCGTTATTGTTCTTATACACTAAGTAGCATCTTTTATGTAGATGAACCAATGTCAATCATTATTATTACAAGATTTTTGCTGATATTTATCAAAATAAAACTTACCCAGGCAGCTGAGCCAATAGAACACACTGACTGCATCTCTGCAGAAGGCTAAGACTGCCCCCAATGAGTGTCCAGATTATGACATAAAACAATCTGATGGTGAGGCTCCAGTAATGTTAGAGCTTTAGGAAATGCAGAGTACCCCTTCACTGCCATCACTCCCAGGTCCACTCTGGTAGTAGTAGCACCAGAGTGGTAGCACCTGATAAAGTCCTATCTATGGGTTAAATAGAACTGTTTGACATTTAAACTGAGTACAAACAAATGAATTACACTAAATAGAATTGTTAGAAATAGAACTGTTTGAAAATTTAACTGGGCGTAAACAAATGACTGAATTGTTAATGATAGATAGCAATACTTGGAACTATTTTAATTTTGTTGACTTATGTTTACAAATCATATATCTAATATATATATATATAATCAGATTTGGCATTAAATAATCAACAATGGTTGATATGCCATAAGACCAAACCAAACGAAATTGTATATATTCAATATATATGTATAAATCAGATTTGGCATTAAATAACCAACAATAGATGATATACCACAAAGCCAAACCAAACCAAACCAAACTAATATAAGATGTAGCAATTACTAAGAAATAGTATCAAAATCAAATTATTAAGATCAATATGCAAATTAGCATTCCCATTCACACTGTGAAACGCTATTTGGTTGTATATATATCTATATATATATACAAGGATCATTAAATAAGTTTCCAGACTTTTTTCGTATGGGCACTTTTATTGATTGTACACACATGAAACTCTGGTCCCCCTCGAAGTAATCTCCTCCAGCTGCAATGCACTTAATGTACCATTCCAACAACTTCTGGAAGGCCCCATGGAAGTCCTCCTGTGTGAGCGTGTCAATGACCTTCGTCACAGCCTCTCTTCAATTTTCTCATAACGACAGCCTCTGAGCTTAGGGAATAACCAAAAGTCACAGGGAGCAAGGTCTTGACTATTGGGGGTCAAATAGTCTGTGATAAGGATGGAGTCGTGGACTGGTGCATTGTCCTGTTGGAAATGCTACTGACCCGATTTGAAGAGTGCTGGCCTTTTCCTGCGGAATCTCTTCCTGAACTCCCTTAAAACCTCGACATAGTAATCCTAACCCTAACCCTTAGGCCAATCAACTCTAGTGTTCTGACTTCCTTACTCCTCCCACACCTCTCATCATCCCTTACAGACTCCCTGCCTTCCTTGAATCTCTTATGCCACTCAAAAACTGATGCTCGATTCATGCAAGATGCTCCAAAAGCAGTGTGAAGCATTCCATACATTTCTGTGGCATTTTTTCCAAGTTTAAAACAGAATTTTATTGCATATCGTTCTTCCAAAGTGTTAGATTGCATTTTTGAAATTCACCAGCTGTGACAATTAGGCTTTAGTAGGGTGTATTCCAATTGCTGCTGTAGTTGTTCATTTGAAACTGAAATCATAAAAATTAGTTAGTCATCCCATAAGATGTATAGCAATAACATACTGAATTTTCAAGAGTCTACAACAATTTTAAATGCCTGTACAAAAAAAGTCTGGAAACTTATTGAATGCACCATGTATATATATATATATATATATATATATATATATATATGAATACCAATGCATATTATTAGTAGGTCAACAGTATTGATGATATAAAACAATTTTCTTAATTGATATTTAGATAAAATAAAATCATGGAAAATGTGATGTAAATAACTTAGAGAAATTGTGTTGTCAGAGGTGATGTTGTTTTGGACAGATGGACACATTGTCTCCCTTATTTATTCATTGTCTCCCTTATTCATTCATTCATTTATTATTATTCATTATTTACAAATATATTTGTTATCATTATAATTATTTAGTTTTCAGTTTTACTTTCTTACAATCCTTCACCATGTCTTAATCCAAAACCTAAGGTGAAGGAATTTAGTGATTATATGTTTTCTATGTATTCATGTCTTTTGCTGCTTCTTTTGGGGGATATTTTTCATTCAATATGGTAGTACTCTCCAAAGGAAATAGGAAATTCTGCAAAGAGCAACTTTTTGTATTTCATATGGGCTGGGACTGCTTATTATCTGGTTAATGTCTTTATCTGCCCCTTTCTTGATCACACCCAGGGCTCCTACGCCCCCGGCTTTTTAGCTGGGCCGTCTGGCATTCGTGCCGGATGGGTGCTCGAAACCAAGAGCAGACTCGGGGCCGAATAGGCCCCCAGCTTCGGCTGGGCAACTTTCGGGTGGGCGAGCTGCACTTTTGTCCCCTTTGTACGGCACTAGACCAAGCGTCTAGTTTAAGCCGTAAACTGGCATACGTGCCCGGACCCATATTTGGGTTTGTGAAACTGCTTGCCTCATCAGGCTCACATTGCACTAAGTGAGCCGATGAGAAGCACTGACAAGCAGGGTTCGAGTCTCGGCTCCTTCCCGACCTTCCCCTCCCCTTTATCCCCACTTTAATCGGCCTTCGGGCTTTTGACCTTGTGTCAAGTCGTGTCTGGTGGGAGGCAGCGACAAATATAGGGCTCCTACTATTACTGGCATGGTGGTAGTTTATTAGTATACTCCTTGAGAATTTTATGTGTCAGCATTAGCTGATGGTTTTTCACTGAGTGACAGCAAGTCTCCTCAGGTATGCAAGACTCTTGTTATAATAATAATAATTATTATTCTTATTTCTTTTTATTTATTTATTTATTTATTTATTTGGAGTAGTATATTCTTTCACCATTTTTAGTTGCTTTATTCAATGCTATAAGAACCAATGATATCAAAGCGAGAATAGATAAGACACAACAAAATAGCAAATGTTGGCTATGCAGTAACAGAGATGAAACGATCAATCACATAATAAGCGAATGCAGCAAATTAACACAGAAGAAGTATAAGACTAGACATGACTGGGAGGGCAAGGTGATCCACTATGAGATGTGCAAGAAATTTAAATTTGACCATACAAACAAATGGTATTTGCACAACCCAGCACCTGTCCCAGAAAATGACACACACAAACTCCTATGGGCCTTTGACATACAGACAGATCACCTAATCTTGGCCAGAAGACCAGACCTAATAATAATCAACAAAAAAAGAGAATTTGCAAAATTGCTGACTTTGCTGTCCCGGCTGATGACAGAATAAAACTGAAAGAAAGAGAAAAGAAGAATAAGTATCTGGATCTTGCTAGGGAATTAAAAAAACTATGGAACATGATGGTGACAATTATACCAATTTTGATTGGTGCTTTTGGTACAGTAACTAAAGGATTATTAAAGGGACTGGAGGACTTGGAAGTTGGCGAACAAGTGGAAACCATCCAAACTACAACATTATTGAGAATGGCCAGAATACTGAAAAGAGTCCTGGAGACTTGAGGAGACTTGCTGTCACTCAAACTTTAGTGAAAGACCATCAGATAACTGTGATGTTAAAAACTCTGAAGTAGTAATAATAATAATTCCATACTGACTGTTTAAGAACTGTTTTCCTAGGGGTTTTTGTTTAAAGTGATAATAAACTGCTTGGGTAAAACTTCAAAGTTGGCTGGCCAATTTCATTTCCTTGCACTACTAACCTAATATACAGAAAATAAAGCAGTTTTTCTTTGTTTCTTTACTTCTTTTAAAGAACTGTTATTAAAAACTGATGTCTGAATATAATGACTTCGACCTCCACCTGTTCTCCATTCCTGTCAACACATTCTTGAAATCTTGTCCTGGTATTTTCCAGAGCTCTCAGGTACATTTCTTAACAGCAACCTTTATTTGAAGCTCCTATACTGATGCTGATGAGAAAAGACAAAGAATAGTATAAAGAAACAAACAAAAACCCTGCTTTATTTTCCAGATATTAGGTGGATATAATGGTTAGCAAAGCAAAAATTGGGATTGACCTCTAAAATTTGAATTCCTACCAAAGCTGATAGCAATAAATTTATATAAATGCCCTTAGGAAAATATAAATGCATTTCCTTTCAATACCACTATGAGTAAAATAGTATGGCAGACTGGATTCTTTAGCTTTACTTGGGCAACCAGTCTAAGAGGACAACCATGAATTCAAATCTGCCATATACATTTCATAGGCCAACTTAACAGGGTCAGGTCCATTGCATCTTATGTCTTATAGATACTGGGTTAAGCCTCATGTCTTATAGAAACTGGGTTAAGCCGCCTGAAGAAGATGTTAAAGGTAAGTACTGACAAACTAACTTGAAGTAATATTAAATTTGTCAACCATACACAAGTTCAAAAATGAAATGCTCATCATCGCATTTGTTTGTTTTTTGATTGATTTTAATGGCATATCAACCATAAATAGGGCTATTTTATACCCAGAGGTTATGGAATTGCCTTCATTGTTAATATTCATATTGCTTGTGTAGTTATTTCTTAAGAGCATTTTTTTATACATGGTCTTATCAAATATGAATTACAGGAATAATCACTTTAGGTTAGAGCGGATCTGAGAGTTGTTAGTGTTTCTTATTTTATTCATGCCTGTACAGTATGAGAGGTTATTGAAAAGTACTTGGCTCAATCAAGAAAGCAAAGAAATTTTTTGTTTTAACTTTCATTGCTTTTTCAAAGGTTAAAGAAATTTGAGAAACATTGTGTTATGGCATATATTTTTCATAGATCTGTATCATTCTTCTCTTGGTTGGGCTAAGAACCGTGCAATCTATCATGCATTGGTTTTTATTTGATGTTTCTGTTACATGGTTTTAAAAAATTATATTAATGATAGCAGTTATTTGGTATTTTTACTAATCTAGCACTTTTCAGCCATATTAGCGGAGGTCTTCTGTATTAAGAAATGTTAAACAGCATGCGGGATAAATTCTGTGAAGAGATGAAAGTTTTTCTTCTTTTTTTCAGCTTCTATTGCTCATTTTTTATTTGTACAAGATTAATATTACCAACATCAAAATTAGATCACAGAGCAAAAAATATTTGCCACCATTTTAACGCCATACTCTTATTTAAACCTTTCCAAAATAAATGGGAAAAAACAGCATTTTTAATCATAAAAAATTCAGCATAACATCCATAGATAAAAGGGAGTGGGGCAAAAAATTTCTTCCTCACTCTCCAGAACAAATCACCACTTCCCTATTACCATTCTAACTCTAAATGAAAACGATTGCTATCAATTGCTGCTTCATTTTTGTTTATTTTTTCATTCATCTTATACATTTAAAAAATGTTGTGCTTATTTTTATTTTGCATCCCCTTTTCTAAATCTTTTTATTTATTTATTAAATTTTTGAATATTTCTTTTTTTTTTTTTGCATTTTTTCACTGGCTCCTTCCCTTAAGTTTCCAATCAGCTAATAATAACACATTCTCCTCACTGCTCCAAGGCAGTTATTTCTTAATTTCTTTTTTTCTTGTTTTTTTTTTAGATAAATATTCCTGAATCCATATGCCCCTCAAGGCTTGTCTTCCACATTGCTTTTACCAAAAGACCATATCTTTCTCCTCCCTCATCCAGGCTTGTTGCATTCACCAGGCAACAGATACTCATGCCTGTCAACACTTGGGGAGAAAGATGGAGTCGAACCTTTGATAATGTGTTAAATCTGTCTCCAGACATAATTATTCATGATATATCTGTAATGGAATTGCATGTCTCTGCCCTTGCTGGAGGAAAGGACCAAAGCCATCATTGTTGTACACACTTGTCTTTCCTCAAAACCACTGAAGCCCCACCTTACCTTTGTTACTCTATCATTGACAATAATACTTTGCCCATACTACATGTAGGGCTTCCAGACAAAGGCTTGGGGGTGGATATTTAGAGATAAGTGATTGGGAGAGTGGGTAAATAAGTGAAAATGGATTGGGAAGGGATAAAAGGCAGGGAAGGTGTGGGTTTGGTATATTCCTATTTTTCCTGTCTTTGGGAATTCACATATTTATGAGTCATCTAGTAAATATCCATGACTTTTCCCATAGAACAGTGAGGAAGAAAAAGAGAGAGGGAAGGTGGTAAAGAGCTAATGAAAGGACTGGATAAATGTAATCAGAAATAAAAATGAAAAAAAAAAGAAACAAAGAAAGAAAAAGATGAAAAAATTAAATGAAAGAGAAGTAGCAAAGAAGAATCAAATAGAATCAAAGAAAATAGAAAATAAAAAAGAGGCAAGGGAATGACAGGCAGAATGAGAGAGATTCAAAGAAAAAAAGAAAGAAAGAGAGAGAGACTAATAATCATAATAAGATACAAGAGGTGAGTTAATGTGTAAAAAAAGAGTAACAGATAAACTAAAAGAAAGAAAATTTGGAAGAAAAAAAAGAAAAGAGGAAGAGAAAAGAAAAAGAAAGGAAAAAGGAAAAAGGAAAGAGAAAATAATAAAAAATAAAGATTAAAAAAGAGAAACAGATTAATTACAAGAAAGAAAAAAGGAAAAAAGAAATAATAGCAAATAAAGAGTAAAAAGAGAAGAAATAGATAAACTAAAAGAAAGAAAGGAAGAAATAGAGAAAAACAGGAAGAAAGAAAGAAAAATGAAAGAAAAAGAAAAAGTAAAAAGAAAGAAAAAACTAGGAATAAGAATTTGACAGTAAATGAGAAATGAAAAAAGAGATCAGGCAAAATATAATAGGTATATATGTAAGAGAGGGATCAAATAAAAAAGCAAACTAGCAAAAAAAAAAACAAAAAAAAAAAAACGTTGGAGAGAAAAAGGAAAAAGGTTCAGAAAAAAAGAAAGAAACCTAAAAGAAAAAAAAAAGAAAAGAAAGAAAAGAAATACTAGATTAACATGATTATAGCACTAAGAATCAGATATCATAGAATTTTATTTATTAGAATTCCACAATGAAAAAAGCAAAACTGTTCTTTTGTTGTCTTTTGTGTACTGATCAACAAGGTATTTCATCAATGACATAAAAAGTAAGATTGACTACTAATGGTGAAAAGGAGTAAAGATGAAGAAAGAAAAAGAAGAAAATTTGAGAAACCTACAGAGAAATAAAAGAAAAAATAATGGCAATAGAGAGACAGATCAATATTCAAAAGTGAAAGAAAGAAAGAAAAAAAGAAAGAAAGAAAAAATATAAAGAAAGAAAATAAAAGTGAATGTTAACTAGAACAAAAAAAAACGAAAAAAAATGAAAGAAAGTAATCCTTGAAGTTTTGAAAGAAAAAAAGAAAGAAGGAAGGAAAGAAAGAAAGTCAGTGAACATTTGCTAGAACAAAAGAAAAGAAAAAGAATGAAAGAAAGAAAGCCTGGAATCTTTGAAAGAAAGAAAGAAAGAAAGAAAGAAAGAAAGAAAGAAAGAAAGAAAGAAAGTAAGAAAGAAAGAAAGAAAGAAGTGGAAAAGTTGAAATATAGTAAAAAATGGATACGACAGTATATGAAATAAAGAGTGAATAAGAAGGAAATTAAGAAAAAAAAATTTACTAGTAGGAAAAATTGGGAACTGATAAAATATTTGATGAATTAAAAGAAAGAAAGAAAGAAAGAAAGAAAGAAAATGAATTGATAAAACAGAAAATATAGTAAAACAACTGAAAAGAAAGCAGAAAAATAGATTTAAAGAGAAAAAGAACCAAGAAAAAGTTAAAGAAAAAAAAAGGGAGTGATACAAAGAGAAAATTGGAAGAAAGAATGGAAGATATGAAAAAAAATGAAATGTTACAAGAAGACAGATGAAGGTTAAGCTGAAATTATGCTTCAGCAAGCCAATTTAAACAGGGCAATTGCAATAAAGTAGTTGATGCCCCAGTAAATTTTCACTTAAACTATAGATAGATAGATAAATGGATATGAAAATATATCACATATATTTCACCGCAACCCATATAATGTTCACTTGTGTGCATATGTGTTTGTGATATATATATATATATATATATATATATATATATATATATGTTTGTGTGTGTGTGTGTGTGTGTGTGTGATATATATATATATATATATATATATATATATATATATATATATATATATATATATTATATTCAATAAATTATTAACTTGATGTTTGCACATATAAACATAAACACACATACACACACATACTCTCTCTCATACACACACACACGCACACACACACACGCACATATATATATATATATATATATATATATATACGCACAGAAATCTGTAATGTAGTGGTTATTTTTATCTTCCTTCCATGCTATTAGATGTTGTTGGGTGAATCTTTCTATGCCAGAGTTATAAAATCTATATGTCTATAATCTATAAAGTCTAAAATATCAAGCATCAGTTCATGGAAGATTGTGGAGGTGGCAGGGGTTGGATTCATGTCCTAATGGAAGAGGTATGTTAACCAGTTAACTCCATCAAGCATAAAAAAAAAAAATTTAATCCCTTTTACCAATTATATATATGGAATGCATTTTGAATTTCTTCAACTTCTTGTGGTTGTTAAAAGCCAGTTTAAAAGGTCAGTTTGAGATTCAATTGACAAAATAAAAAGACAGCTTTAATTTCCAATATTGGCAAATTTCATGTTCAGTCCTACAGAAGTTAAAGTGTCAGTTTGATCTTTTTGAAAGAATATATATATATATATATATATATATATGTGTGTGTGTGTGTGTGTGTGTGTGTGTTGATATACAGCAATATCTTAAATAGTTTGGTTAATTTGTTTCTAAAAATTTTAGTTTGGGATATTGGAAAATTTAGAAATAACTTTCAGCCCAACAGAATTTATTAAATTATTGTTTTTTTAAGAAAATAAACACACACACACACACACACACACACACACACACATACGCATATATATATATATATATATATATATATATATATATATATATATGTATTTGTGAAAAAAGGAGTACTGTATTGAAAACCAAATCCAAATGTTTAACTATAGGAATAGCGTCATCAAGCTGAATTTATTCTTGTACAAAAAATTACTTTAGGGTTTAATTTGTAATGTTTCTTTTGTGTTTCTGTTGATTTTTTTTTTCAACTTTCAAACCTTCATTTCATGATTATGATTTCGAAATAATATTGTTACTAATGAATAAAACAGAACTTTTGCTTTTTGCTAATTTTGAAATTACTGTGTTCTTCAATATTGTAAACTTTTGTGGGTTCCAGTTAATGAATGCATATCTTTTAGATATCAGTGTTTTGTTTGTTCATTATATAATTGGGATTCTCTTGCTTTCAAGCATATCTTTGTAATGCACTGAAAAAATTTTCTCTTCCCATCTTACAAGTTTTAAAATTTTTAAAAAAATTCTTATTTGAACAATTTTTTTTTATCACTTTCTCAATTTTTGTAATATGCACTTCGGAAACACTTTCAAACTTATTCTAATTCGTTTTTATTAGTTAATTAGATCTTCAAACTTTATTTCCATTAAGATTTTTTAGGTAAGCCCATACAAGCATACAACATCTTTTACTTAGAAGCTTTGATTAGAAAATAACAAGAACGAAAAATTGAATTTTTTAAGTTTAAATTTGAGATACAAATGAAGGCATGTGTACAAATGATGAGGTCTAGATGTCTATATATGTCAGTACAAATTTGAAAAAATTATGAAGCTACTCTCCATATTTTTTAATGAAATCCTTTAGTGAGATTCTGGATTATGCAAGTGTAGATACCCTCCATACTTACAAGACCAATTATGTGTAAATAGCAGGACAGATTGGGTTTTTTAGCCTTGGTACCGCAGCCACTCTCAGAGAATGAAAAGTCTGAATTCAAGTAGCTGTACTCCTCTTTAAAAATGATCTTGTTTTGCATCTTTGGTGGAAAGATTAGATAAATACATACTTACAAGACTGACTCCCTGAGTAACATTTTCTTGATTTCTAAATAGTAAAATTTGCGGATGGGGTTAGATCTGGTTTCTCTGATTAACAGTATATCTACCTTTGTGGGTTATTTAGTGCCAGAGCCATTCTTGTTGAAGAACAGCAGTAGTGGTGCTATTTAGCCCATAGCTGGAGGAGATAAGAAGGATCATACCATTCCTAAAGGGTTTGAAAGTGAATGTAATTGCACAATTGGAATTTGAGCTTTCTTACTATGAGGTTGCATTCTTGAATGTTAGCTATTATGCCATAGAGACTCTCCTCTGGGAATTTGGAGGACATTAAAGAAGTGTGACGGTGAAACTTCACACCATATAAAAAGTAGAGTTTTTGAAGTTCTTTGACCAATAGTCATGTTACTTTAGAATACACTTCATATAAGTGTCTGTGTAGGCATGTGCCAGAAGACCCTATATTTTTCCTTCTAACTCTCTCTATCTCTCTCTCGCAATATATATATATATATATATATATATATATATATATATATATCTTGCACACACAGAGAATGCGATGTATCAATTGTCGCAATTTTTAATTATTAATTTCACGCACATGATTTGTTTTTATTTAGGTTTTTGTCTTCTGTGCCAGGATCAGTTGGTGAGCTAACAGAATAATCATTGGCAAGCACAGTCACCACAAAAGTTATGGGGAGTTTTGTTTGTCTCTCACTGAACCGTGCACCTCACATACAGTGTATCACAAAAGTGAGTACACCCCTCACATTTCTGCAGATATTTAAGTATATCTCTTCATGGGACAACACTGACAAAATGACACTTTGACACAATAAAAAGTAGTCTATATGCAGCTTATATAACAGAGTTAATTTATTTTCCCCTCAAAATAACTCAAAAAATATAACCATTAAAAGCTAAACTCCTGCCAAGAAAAGTGAGTACACCCCTTAGGGAAAATTGTCAATATTAACATATACCATATCAATTGTCAATATTTTGTGTGACCACCATCATTATCTAGAACTGCCTTTATTCTCTTGGGCATGGAGTTTACCAGAGCTTCACAAGTAGACACTGGAATGCTCTTCTACTCCTCCATGATGACATCGCAGAGCTGGCTGATATTGAGACTTTGCCCACTTCCACCTTCCGCTTGAGGATCCCCCAAAGATGTTCTATTGGGTTCAAGTCAGGAGACATGTTTGGCCAGCTTTACCCTTAGCCTCTTCAGTAAAGCATTGGTCGTCTTGAGGGTGTGTTTGGAGTCATTGTCACGCTGGAACACTGCCCTGCGACCCAGTTTCTGTAGGGAGGGGATCATGCTCTGCCGCAGTATTTCACAGTACATGTTGGAGTTCATGTTTCCCTCAATGAAATATAACTCTCTAACACCTGCAGCACTCATGCAGCCTTAAACCATGACATTCCCACCACCATGCTTGACTGTAGGCATGACACACTTATCTTTGTACTCCTCTCCTGGTCGCCGCCACACATGCTTGAAACCATCAGAACCAAACAAATTAATCTTCATCTCATCAGACCATAGTACATGGTTCTAGTAATCCATGTGCTTTGTTGACATGACTTCAGCAAACTGTTTGGAGGGTTTCTTGTGTATCGTCTTCAGAAGAGGCTTCCTCCTGGGGTGACAGCCATGCACACCAATTTGATGTAGGGTGCGGCATATGCCTGACCCCCACCTCTACAATCTCTGCAGCAATGCTGACAGGACTCCTATGCCAATCTTTCAAAGAAAGCAAGTGCACCCAGCTTCTTTGGATGACCTACTCGAGGCCTGTTCTGAGTGGACCCCACTCTTTTAAAACGCTGGATGATCTTAGCCACTGTGCTGCAGCTCAGTTTCAGGGTGTTGGCAATCTTCTTGTAGCCTTGGCCATCTTCATGTAGTGCAACAATATGTCTTTTAAGATCCTCAGAGAGTTCTTTGCCATGTGGTGCCATTTTGGAACTTTCAGTGACCAGTATGAGAGAGTGTGAGAGCTAAACTACAAATTTGAACACACCTGCTCCCAATGCACATGGGCCTACTAACACATGGGCCTAGTAACACACGGGCCTAGTAACACTAATGAGTCACATGACATTTTGGAGGGAAAATGACTAACAGTACTCAATTTGGACATTTAGGGGTGTAGTTTCTTAGGGGTGTACTCACTTATGTTGGTAGCTTTTAATGGTTATATTTTGAGTTATTTTGAGGGGAAAATAAATTAACTCTGTTATATAAGCTGCACACAGACTACTTTTCATTGTGTCAAAGTGTCATCTTGTCTGTGTTGTCCCATGAAGAGATATACTTAAATATCTGTAGAAATGTGAGGGGTGTACTTACTTTTGAGATACACTGTATAATAAAAAAGATTGGAATCAGTGGAGTTAGAGGGCCAGATGTCAGAGGTGATGTGGTCACAGAGATTTTCTAAAAGCCAACGTTTGTGTGGCATTGTAGTCTTCTAGGAGCCACCTTCTTGACCCTGAGAAGCAATACTTCCTCCAAGCCCTTAATGTAGGCCTTCATGTGGAGGTTAAGGCCATGTGGGAAGTGAATGTAAGCATACTGTCACCATCGCTAGTGACTAACCCGAAAACCATGATTTGGACTTGGTGTTTGGTTTTCATCAATATTGTTACCTCTTGGGGGATATAGCAAGCCAACAGCAGTTTTGTGAATTTACAATCTGATCCTGGCAGAAATTTTTCTCATCTGAGAAAAACTAAAGAATGTTCAGTTGGAGGAGATGTTTACGTTTGTTTAAAAGCTTTGCAGCGCTGTCTTTCCTTTTTCCTTCATTACCTGTGATAAAACTTTACCCTTTCTCCTCTTGTATAAGAATAAAGAATATCTTCATGCACTTCCAGCTAGTTAAAACATTATGACACTCCCATGTCTCTTGCTATAGACCTGAGTGTCAATCATGAACTTGATCTCACTAAAAAATTCGGGAGGTCTTTATTTTTATTTGAAGCTTCCGAGCTTGCAGTACCTTTGTAATCACCTTTGGACTCATACAGCTCTTTTTGAATTCTCTGCATTGTCCTCGCATTCATATCCAAACATGGCAAAGTCTTTGTATTAGCACTTCCAGTATAAATGCCTAGCAGTACAATATGCCATTTTCAAATTTCAAGAGGACTGAATTGCTTCATAGTGTTATTTTTTCTCACAGACTATAGTGCCCAACTGACTATAGTTTACAGCACAGTTGACAAAATCTTGAAATAAACATAACACATGCACAAATTATTTCAAATGGTGACAATTTACACATCACACCATGCTTTTTTGTGTATATATATATATACACACACACAAATTATGATAGCATAGAGACTGAATCAATGGTTCCTGGGGACAGTCAGTTTCTTGCCTATGCAATCATGCCATTGTCTCTGCGTCTACAATATTAGACAAATTTGCTCTCTTATCGATATTGTGCACTCTTCATTTATAGATATGGCAAATTTTATATATATATATATATATACATATATATAAAGAAATAGAATGATTCTCTCATTATGCATATGCAAAAGTATATATATATATATATATATATATAAATTGATAATATACTTTGCTTAATTTATCTATCGGTTCATAGGTGTATCGTAGACCTCTGGCAACTGAAATCTAAAATCCCATTTACAAAATGCTGAGTCAGTTGTGACATCAGTTAAAAGAATTTTCACCACAACCGGAAATGACGAACCCTGGTATCAACAATGAAGTCACCTATTCGTAAGCGAGTGGAATTTTCCGTTACCATTATGGAGATTATTTTCGAGATGAATCAATTCTGTTACCTACTTCTAATCCCCACAATGAAAAGACCTTATTTCAAATCCTGTCTGATGGTATAATGTTGCTGCACTAACCTGGCACCGTCTTGAACATTAATAGGTGTTAGACTTCTCAGATACAAGATGAACCCATTGCTTTCAATGTGAAGAGTTTATTTCCGACCACAATATTTCATGCAGCAGTCAGCTATCGAAACACAAAAGAATCAGAGTGAAATGTATTAAGTCTTGCTTAGAAACGCTAACAGATTCATCGGTACTGGACGAACACAATACCGACTGCATTTTCACACTCAACCAACCCTGCTCCCCGAGGGCTCAAATCTCTGAACTCAACCAATCCTCAACTCTAAACACGACTGCCCCAAACTGCCACCTAACTTCCAAAAATCTCTCACTTATAATATCTCTTCATCATTTTATTCACTAATGATATAAGAACACGTGTCTGTAACTTTCCAGTGTAATGTCACCTTCCTAAATAAGCCGACATGCATTCAATTTGATTACTTTTTAATATCCGGGTCAAGTGAATCTATGACCAGCAAAATCACCAAACTTCATGCTGGGAGACTTAACAATGGCTAGCATAGATCCATTACACATAGTGAACCTATGACTAGCATTGACACCTCCTCTTTCCACTACCTAACTCCTACTATAAAAAGACCTTGAACCTGGTGTGTTCGGGCTGGGCGGTTGTGTTTGCACACTATAACATCTTGGCCTAAGGGGCCCACTCCACCAGGTCTTTGCCTGTTTGCAGGACTAAGTTTTTTGCTAAGTGCCTGTCAGGCCCCTTAAAGGTGAATGCCAATGATTCGTGTGCAGTCCCCACCATTAAACGTCCTTGTGCCATATTCTGACACGGTGGAATGTCAGATAAATCGCTGTTTGTGGCAGGCTTCGTGCTCGGAGGTGAGGAAGCTAGAAGAACTCCTTTCCACTAGTATCAGCACATCCATACCAGGCGCCTCTTCTGCCACCAGCAATCGACGCAGGATCTGACTGATAACAGCCACAGATTCAGCTCAAGCCGACACCATGATTCGACCAATCACAACAGAATTTTCAAAACAACAGCCGTTTTTAAGGATAAAATACTGAAAGCCTCCCTAACAGTCCTTCTCAGATTAATAAGTCATACTTCCCAGGATTTTAAGGATTTTTGTCGGTACCACAGGACAATGATGCAGGAGCCAGCCAGACACCACAGACACTCTAAGCTAAGAACCAGTTCTCGAGCAAACAACACTATCATTCAGCCCTCCGAGTCCACATCGACATACACCCCCAGTTAACTAGCGACTGAAGACTCTATCCTGAGCTTTTAGATTTGTCATCGCCAAGAACTTTTAGACAGTCGAGTCTACACTTATTTCGACCTCCCTGATTTTCAACACCGCTGATCCTACACAGACACTATGCAGCCGCAGCAATTCTATTTTTTTTCATCATACAATGTGTGAAAGAACGTGTGATACCCTGTCCTCATCAGCCAACAACCAGGAGTGATAACACAGTTTCGGTAGCTCAAGGCAGTACTGCCACTCCTGACACTACCAAGCAGCTTTTGCCACCAGAGAGGTATTTATGAAAATTATATATATATATATATATATACACTAGCTCAACTAAAAGAAAACATTACACTATACATTCATCTTTATTTTTAGTGGAATTTGTGATTTTTAAAACGCGTTTACTTTTGGCCGTTGATATCCTTATGCACTCGCAGTAACTGTTTCTTGATGTTACTAATCACACAGTAATGGTGATTTCGCGTGCATTTCATTCATGCTGAAGACTTTTCGCTCTCGACCAAATCCAACTTGATGCGTATTGCACCGTGGTCTGAAGACGATATGAGGTAACTTTCAAACTGCAGCCAGTGATTCCTATTTTTGAAAGAAACGAAATGACTGAGTGTCCTAGAAAACCAAGACAACCAACCTCAGTAGGAATCACACGGCATATCCCACCCTTTTCAACGCAGTCGGCTCGCAGTGTCTCACATCGGTTTTCTTCCGTCTGTGTACCTCCTCCTGGTTTTCTTTCCAGGGGACAGTCAATTCTATGAGAAGGACAGTCTTCTTTGAATCAAACCACGCTACAATGTCAGGCTGCTTTTCTGTTTGAATAATGTGAACTGGAAATTGTAGAGATGTCTTGAGATCCACTGAAGCTTTCCAGTCACTAGCTCCATTCAGTAGCTTCATATTGGAATTTATTTGTTTCCTCACAGGGCATTTACCTTCCTTGTGAAACTGAATTATGGGTTCCTTGGGTGTAACAAGTTGCTGGTTTGCTGCCACACATTATGCTCTTAACAACTCTTTGACTAACTCCAACACCTTTTTCTGTTGCCATGTGTACATCTGAAGCGATAATGGACATGCAGATAGTATATGGCGTGAGATACCCGATTCACTTGTAGCGGAAGGAAATTTCGTATTTTGGTTTGGCGCACAATTTAATTTGACGCATAATTTCACCCAATCAGGATGACCTATCCTATTCAACCCAGATCCCCTTTCCGGGCAGCAGAAATTGGGTAAGCTGCCAAATACACTCTCTTTGGCTGAACAACGCCGTCCAGTGCAGATGTCTCACTGGCGGTTCTTCAATAGCAGCAGCAGCATGGACACATGAGGGAACCTATCTAATTTATGGATTCCTTGCGTCTATTTTCCCTTAGACCAAGGAATCCCAGTTGAATATGAATTAGATACATTCAATACGCTACACATAGGAACAACTTTATGTCACCCCCAAAATTGGCTATGTCGATGCGATGCCTAATCCGGCTCCCGGCATCTAGCTCTCATTTCACCTCTGGGCAACATTAATAGAGACACGCACGCCTCTCCCCAAAACCACCAGACACACAAAACTCACGGTGACTCCAAAGTTTATTTCCTCCAACGGCAAATATGACTTTTGCTAAACTAAGGCGAACACAATCCCTCGCACGTCAAACGATACACGCTGCTTTCTCAACTCTATCATATTTCCATTTCGTCTCTTTACATCTTTCCTTTTCCACGAGGCTTGCAGCACAAACACAAACTAGATATTCCATGCTGCAATTAAAAACTACTCCAAAAAAACATTTCGACTTCGTACATCTAGGAACTTCTCTCCTTTATATACCTAACAACAATTAGCGAGGGAATTACACACTTAGCGAGGAAACAACTCAACGTAAACACACACATGCACGCAACAAATATTCTTGTTAACAATAACAAATTAATCAGCCGCTAAACACTTTTACACGAAAAGCACAGATCCGAATCGGTATATCCCCATAATTATAGGTTGGTCGCATTTGGTAAGAGAAGAAGGAATGTAGAACGAAGAAGGAATGATATTGCCAGTGGTTTCATTGCAATGAAGGAATTCCACAATAATTTAATTGGTTCGATATCATTCCATTTTGTCCAAGCATATTGCATGGACTGAGTAACAGCAGTAGCAGTTCTTTGCTCCTCCTCAAACATCCTGAATTTTTCGCTCACCATGTCTCTTTTCCCCTTTGGACCCACTTTGGAGAATACCTTGTTGCTCGTGATACCCAGCCCAGCCCACCTATGATGTCTTTCATTCATAGGCCGACCACTTCGTACCTGATTTTATTTTTGGATATGCCTTCCATATACACGCAAACTTTTCGTGTATGATTCGCTGAATAAAGACTGGCATTTCCAGCTCACTCTTCTGTCTTCTGTCATTCTTGCCCAGTTTTTTGTCAATCACATTATTCCTAAATGTTTGCAGGGTCGAGATATTTATCGACCCTGTAATAGATGTGATTTACTCTCATGAAATACCATGTTAGTAAAGCAGCTGGTATAAATGATAAGCCTTTCTAGAACAAAAATAGAGATGACTTTAAGTTTCAATGAGAGTTCATTCTATCATAGCCACTAGCTATTCCCAACAGAAATCTTTGTTTTAAAAAACGCCACGTCATCTATTTCGTTAGTGAACGGAATTTTCAACCGCAACCGGAAGCGAATCCTGGCATCAACACAAGACGCCATTGCCAATTTTATCAGCGAATAGAATTTTCCGTTGCAAACTCAGAAATTATTTTCGAGATAATTAATTCTACGAGTCGTCATGGAAGTATTTTCTAACTGCTTAATTTAGCAGGTAATATTTGCAAACTTCTTTTAGCTGTGTATTGACCTTCTTCATTATCATACAAAAATTAAAGAGAAGTTTCCTGCCCTAAATCTGACTGATGATTACCCAGAAGTTAATCAGGATCTCAACTCACCTTTGGTGCTGCAAGACTCGTGAGACGAAATTGAGTTATGAAAAGTTGAGAAGGTTGAAATGGCAGCGTGTGTCGTCGGACGTGTGAGGGGATTGAACTTTAGAGTCACCATGTAGTTTCGTGTGTCTGGTTGAGAGTTTGCGTTGTCTCCATTAAGGTGGCCCAGAGGTGAGTTGAGAGCTCGGTGTTGTTTGTGGAATAAAGGCATCGTGCTGACATAGCCAATTTGGGGTGACATAAAGTTGTGCCTGTGCGAGGCATGTCGAATGCATCTAATTTATATTCAACTGGGATTCCTTGCGAGGAATCCATAAATTAGATGGGTTCCTTCATGTGTCCATGCTGCTGCTGCTGCTATTCTAGAGCCGCAGTGAGACGTCTGCACTGGGCGGCGTTGTCCAGCTAAAGAGTCACTATTGCTATTGAAGAATGGCCAGTGTGACGTCTGCACTGGACGGCGTTCTCCAGCCAAAGAGAGTGGGTTTGGCAGCTTACCCAATTTCCTGTTGCCTGTAAAGAAAGGCCTGGGCTGAATAGGATAAGTCATCCTGATTGGGTGAAATTTCCCTTCACTACACGTATTTTTTTTTTTTTTGGCATGTAATTTAAATTGACTGTTAGGGTCGATGCATAATTTCACCCAATCAGGATTACTTATCCTATTCAGTCCAATGCATCTTTCCGGGCTGCAGAAATTGGGGAAGTCGTCAAACACTTTTTCCTTTCGCAGAACAACTTCGTTCAGGACATACGTCTTACTATCTGCTCTTTAATAGCCGCAGCAGCATCAAACAAACATGAGGGAAGCCGTCTAATTTATGGACCCCTTGCATCAATTCTCTTAGACCAAGGGCTTCCAGTTGAATATGAATTAGATGAATTCAATACACCATACACAGGAACAACTTTACGTCACCTCCAAAATTGGCTCTGTTGACTGCGATGAAAAAATTCTGCTCCGACACCTAGCTACTTCTTCACCTCTGGGCAACATTTTCTGGAGACATTCACGCTTCTCTCCGAAACAACCAGAACTACAAACTCACGGTGACTACAATCATTTCTGCCCTCAAACAGCAAACGTGACTTTTACTACACTATGGCGAACATATCTCCCTCAACACATTCCACAATGCTTTAACCTAACAATGCACTTTTCGCTCAGGCATTTAGCTGCTAAAATGCTTTCTCCACTCCATAACAACTTCATTTCATTCCCTAACTTCTTTCCTTCCTATGAGACTTGCAGCATAAACGTAAACCCTTTATTCCATGCTGCCATTAAAAACCTTCATATAAAATTTAACAGCATCTTCCTCTTCTTACTTCTTCATCTCACCCCTTTATTCCCCAACAACACTTTGCGAGGGAATAACCAACACACACACGTTACAACATTTCCACACTAAAAATAATAACAACATTTTCTCGCTAAATTGGTGACCCCGCCTGGCACCTTCTGAATTGCGAAACAAATAAAAAAAAAGAACAACACGAAACTTGGCCTTGATTTTCAGATAGTAGAACAAGCAAAAAGAAAAGAAAGAGAGCCATGAGCCAGCAACACAAACGGACCTCTCTCACATGACTGCTACTGATTCCACTTGGAACACATCGCTGAAGAAAACGCTGCTGTTATCTTCACACACGCTTTCTTACAAACCAAGGACCAACATACTGACCAGCGACACCAAAGGGATACTTTCTCACTCTCACTCCTTTACGCCTGCTACTATAATAAACCTTTCTTTGTTGTGTTGTTTAAAAGAAGTTTCATTATTCGTTTGTGTTGCCAAATAATTTATAGTGTTAGAGAAATTAACCATTTCCTGAAACACTAAAAGTTCTTTTCAGCAGAATTTTCGATTGAATTTTCTTTCAGTCTTGGTAGAATTTCAGTTGTTTGCTTTTGTTAATTTTACTTTTATTTCTTGGGAAGCTTCAGCCAGTTTAAAATATGTTCTGGCTCTTCAAGAAGCGAGTGACGAAACCCATCTGCTGGCTTAAGTTTTTCATGCTTTCACAGTTTGGTCCTCGAATTCGTACTGAGAGTCAGACTAGTAGTTCTTGACAAAAAGGAGGAAATCACTTTTTGGTGCTGCACTGTCTGGGATTACTTCTCCCTTCTCCATTCCAGCCAAATCATGTACGCAAGTGGTCAGCTTGATTTTTTTCTTAGAAATAAATTTTTATAAACAGTTCTTTATCTCTGATAAATGTTATTCGTCTCCATTGTAAAAATAATGACCTGAATGAAGCGCAAAAAAAAAAAGAAAAAAAATGCAGGTAAAATTAAAGATAAAAGAATATACATGTTAAAATTAAGGTTAATTAGGATTGAGAATAAATAAACCTTTAAATTTTCTCTCCTGAAAACACACACACACACACACACATATATATATATATATATATATATATATGTCAGAGTAAATGAGAAGGAATCCGCTGGTAATTAAACACGAAAATATGAAAAAACAAGGTATTCAGATGATGAGTATATTTGTAGTTGAATATTCTCCCTGTACTCATTCTTTATATTAAACCATCATCAGGGCAATGTTGATAGGTGATATTATGTCTTTTAAATTATTTTCAATTTTTAAAATGAAACAAAAAAATAAAAAACTATGGAAATTTAACGACACCTCCATATGGGTCGTAAGAAAGAATAAACAACGCAGTAAGACATTTAAATACATTTAAATAAAAAGTGCGAAAGAGTTGCTAAAGCGTATTTCTTTTAGCAGTCAATAGTCTTTAAGAGAACAAAGTTGAACTTATAATACACTTATCTGTGGTTGGTGAATATCTTGTTGTCTTTCTGTATATTTTCTGGCTGTGTCTAAGACTGTTTTAAGAGGCTGTGGATGTTTGGTTTTGTAGGGCTCAAAATTGTTTTCTGGGTTCTGTTTGTAGAGTTGGGCGGTTTGCTAACACCCTCATTTACCAGGCTGTCTTTAGCCACGTCTTGCCTCTTGGAGACCCTAGTCGCTTCATCTGCTCTCCGTGCCAAAGTCACATGCTCAAGTCCCTTCCGTCCTGCCTTCTCCCTCGACCCTCGGTCTCTCTTCATCCGGGAACACAGCAGTCTAGAGGAAAACTCCTAATTTTCTAATAAAACATCTTAGCATTCTATTACCGTTAGCTACGTTCTATTTCAAATCTATGTGACGTAATTAGTGTTCGAAATTTATTCAAAAGTCTTACATATTTGCTTTGTATTTAAAAAAAAAAATTAGGAACTTTTTAAGAATTAAAAAATTTTTGATTTTTGTAATTTAGGAATAACAAAAAATTACAATGATTATCGAAAGCATTAAAAAATTAGTTTAAACATAGATAATTATTAAAATTTAACTAATTCAAATAAGGAATCTCGTTACATTTTATCTTTAATTAGACTTAATAAGGAAATGAGTTTAAAAAATTGTCATTGTTTTATTGTATTATGATTAGAAATGATACTAGATTCAACAATATTTCTGTGTTGTTTATGATATATATTAACTAACATAGTGGAATCTTTAAATTTTTAACATTTGTTATTCTAAATTTAAAATTGTGATTAGATTCTAAATTATGTTTTACTAAACCGTTTTTATCGTCGCCAATTTTATGTCTCTTTTGTGTTGATATATTCACTTTTTGATTGATTGTCAAGTTTCACTCACATATTTTCTACTACATTCTAAATGGGTCCAGTCAGCTGGGGCTGTAAAATACACCAACTACATCTCTGTAGAGGGGTACAACTCTCCCACAATTGAGTGTTCTGGATATGACACTAAACAATCTGATGTTGAGGCTTCAGTAATGCAAGAGTTTGGGGGAATGCAGAGTACCCTTCATTGCCATCGCTCCTAAGTCCACTCTGGCACTGAGTGGTTGTACCTGATAGGGTCCTATCTATGGGTCAAATAGGACTAAACTGTAATCATGCTAAACTGAATTGTTTGAAAATAAATGTTTTCCCATTTAACTGTGGGTAAATGAAAAAATGCACTTCTGCTAAACTGAATAGTTTGAATTAGAACTGTTTTTGACATTTAACTGTGTGTAAACAAAAATGTACTCATACTAAACTGAGTTGTTTGAAACTTTTATCAAAATGACTTAACTTGGTGTTTAATAACCCCAAAACGGTTAATATGCTGTAAAGCAAAACAACCAACCAACAACAAACATTCTAAACACTTGATAGAGTTAATACCAGCATCAGATTTGATGTGATTATTGCTATTCGTATTATTGATTATATTCTGAATTGTTTCTGAGGACTTTATAACTGTTTTTATTCTTAATGTTAAGTTGTTAAATTTTTTCTATGATATTTGTGGTTGAGTTATTAGGTAAAATGATACATGCGTAAGAGGTTATCATTATACATATTTTAAGTGTGTGAATTGAAAAAGATTTTATTTTAAAGAATTATAGAATGCTTAGACTTTTTCATTCGTTTAATTTTTATTACTAAATATAATTCAGAAGATGCAGTATTGCATACTAACATAGCCCTGATGTTGGTTTACAATAAGAAAAGTGAAATAAGTAATGTGGGTAGAATATTTGACTGGGAATAAATTCATCTTGTGAATATCATATTTTTTCACATTTTTATATGAAAACACACACACATAAACACACACACATACTCACAAACACAGACATATATTTAAACATATATGCATACATATATATATATATATATATATATATATATATATATATATATATATATAGCCACTTATTTTTCATATAACACATATTTGTAGTTGTATCATTTTTCAATCAATTCTTTCCTTCCTTGAAGGAAACCTTTTTTAAATTTCCTGAACTTTTGAGTAGCTCTTCACACACACACACACACACACACACACACACACACACACACACACACACACACACACACACATATACATTTATTTATTTATCTATTTGGTATCTGAAAATTCATATCCCAATACTTTTATCATACAATATATATATATATATATATATATATATATATATATATATATATATATATATATATATGTATATGGTAAGAAACAGTACTTAAAAAATAGAACTTGGAGTTGAAATTCTTTTATTTCCTGCGTAATGTTCCACAATACATTATAAAAGCAATTTCAAAGCAACTGAAAAGGCTTTGAAATACTAAAAAAGATATTGATACTGTTGTTCTATTGATAATATGTGAACATGTTGTTTGAAAATGCTCATATGATGAAGAGGAAAATCTTTAGGCAGGAAATTAAACAATTTTAACACCAACTTTGAGTTTTCATGTCTTATTTCTTGTATCCTATCCATGCATCATTATATATATATATATATATATATATATATGAGGGTTGGTTGAAAAGTTTTCTATGTTCATATGATGACAACATATCTACTACTGCTGCTGAATTTTTCCAGTTGGATCCAAGCACCTCAACACCAATGGAAAATGAGTGTAGGGATTATGTTGAAAATAAACTTCATTTTGTCACATTTCATGAGAGCCAATGTACATTGGTTATGTTGTGTTTTAGGTCATATCAACCCTTGTAGGTTATTTAATATAAAATCCTGTATATACATACATGCGTACATACACATATATATATATATATATATATATATATATATATATATATATATATATATATATATATATGAGTAATATCCAGTCAGCGTTCAAAGACAATGGGTGTGGATTATTTGCATATAGAATATATGAGGAATTTCATATAAATCTATGGGAGTGCTCAATGTGTGGCTATTGTTATATATTTCCCATCCAGGTTTATATATTAAAACTTGGAAACAGGTGTATACAATGCAATTAGAAGAAAACTCGAACCTGGTTAAATTGTCATTATAAATTTATTTCAGCAAAGAATATCATTATACTCATTATAATTTTTCTTTTTACTCCTTTCACATATGTTAAATCCCTCAGTTAATGGGGTCATCATCTTCCTCCAAAGAAAATCCATAAAACGAAAAAACCTTTTAGCACTGTCCTGGTCCCTATAATTAACTCAAAAATGGTCAAAGGGAAATTTTTTTCATATATACATCTATATATATAGACTGTAATCCATATTTGCTGTTTTTCAAGCTCAAATTAAATGAGTGAAATCATCTGATGAGACGAAGAGTATAATAATATTCTTTGCTGAAATAGATTTATTATGAGAATTTTACTAGGTTTAAGTTTTCTCCTAATTGCATTAGATATATATATATATATGATGCCAATGGTCTTGGTTCAATCCCAGGTTGAGTCATACTAAAGACTCAGAAAATGGTACTTGATGCCGCCTGGCTTAACACTCAGCATAATAAGGTAAGAATCAAGGGTTAAGTGGAGCAATCCAGGAAATGGAGTAGCACCCTTCTCTACACCTTGGTGTAGTAGCTAATGAAAAGGGAGCCTTGGGGTCACCCTTGACTAAGGTCACCAACTTTACTTTATTTAATTTGTAGGCAATATTATTTTAAAATGAGCGAGAGCCCATTTGTACACTGTTAAATGGTTTCAAGTATTGCTATCTGAAACTTATAGTTCTATTTGCCACAGTTAAATGGTTTCAAGCATTGCTATCTAATACTAATAATTCAATTTAATATTAATCATTTGTTTGTGCACATTTAAATGGTTTCTTGTATAGTTAAGGATCAAACTGTTCTATTTGACCTATAGATAGGACCCTAACTGGTACTACCACTCCAGGTCAGAGTGGATCTTGGAGTAATGGCAATGAAGAGGAGCTCCAGGAGTAAAGCTTCATCCTCCAGTGCATTTTAGTATTATATTCAGGACACTCATTGAGTGGGATATTACCCCACTGCAGAGGTACAGTTGACATATTCTACAGCCCCAGCCGGCTGGACTATTGTGTTTATATATATATATATATATATATATATATATATATATATATATTGTCATCCACAGACAGACTGTTTCATTCTTTCAAAACTCTTCTGTGTGACGAGGCACATGAGAGGCTTCAAGCCATGATTGAAGCCCACCTAACTTTACGTCAGGCCGACAACATACCCCAAAACCATCAACGTCTGCTCCAGAATTTAGTGCATATGTATCAACCTTTGTTTGTTTACATTTTATCCTATCGGCTACCGAAGTGCTCAATTTGTTAGAAGAGGTTTGCATTATGTGGGTGGCAACTGTTAATTCCTTCGCCAAAGTGCTCAACCCCTCAGGGTGGGAGTATATATATATATATATATATATATATATATATATATATATATATATAATAAACACAAAATTTCTGGGTTTCTCTCTTTTTCTCTCTCTCTTATTCCCAGATCCTGTTATACTCTGCTTTCTCTTTATAGAATATATATATATATATATATATATATATATATATCAGGTTCTATCAAATCTTTTAATTGTAGATGTCAGTCACTCATCTCTCTGATCTGACAAACTAAGTTATTTTTCATGGGGAGTATAAAACATATTTCCATCCCCTAATAACTGATTCCTAATAATTCCGACCTTTTTCCCAGTAAATATTTATTTTCATCAAATGTTGATCACTTGCCTCTGGTATTATTGATTGTTGACTGAATTTCTATTCAGACTTGAAGTGTTCAAATTTAGCTGTGAATTTGACATGTTTCGCATCCTCTGTTCAAACACAGAAAACACTAAAAAGAGTCTACGTGTCTTGGATGTCACGTACTGATATTGTGCATCACAGACCTCACTGGTAGGAAATGTGTCTTTAGAACCTGTACATCTCAGACATGGAGAAGGGTTGTTGAGTGGTCACATTGTGTAAGGCCAACAGGCTTACAGCTTGCAACAGTTCAAGATACACTACCATGAAAAAGCACTCTATCAGAAACAAGGAATAATGTTAAAATCTAATCTATAAATGGTTCTTTCTGTGAATACATAACCTGTATTTATGTGAAAATTCAAATCAGATAGTAACACTGGCCAAGTGATTTTGCTAATAAAATTGAAGAGGCTATTTTTTAGAATTAAGTTTTGATATTTTTACTGGTATATTTTAAGATATTGGGCAGAAATTTGATCCATTCAAGCCAAATCAAAAATATTACTGTCATATTTAAGGGAAATCTTCATTTCCTTCACAATTTCACAAAATAGAAAAAAAGAAAACAAAAAACAGATAATACACTTTGCTCATCATACCAGTACTAAAAAGATTAATTTATTATTAGTTTGGATAAAATGAAAGTGTATTATGTTTATCTCATGAGCTTACTTTTGAGTTGGGTGTCCTTGTGGTGTAATGGTTAAAGTGATGGACTGGGGAATCGTAGTAAGCGAGTTTGAACTCTAGTCACGCTATGACGTTCACTTTTGGACAAATACCCTTGGGAAAGGTATGATCCCCCTAATCCTTCCAGCTATGGGTTAAATAGTACCATTGTTCTTCAATAAGTATGGCTTTGCTATTAAATAACCCATGAAGGTTGATATGCCATAAAACAAAGAAACTGAAAGTGAAACTGAAACTGAGACTTACTTTTGAGTGATGTTGTAAATAAACTCATCCAAAGATACTCACCTTAAAAAATTTGTTTTTCTTTTTCATGCCTCGTTTACAAGTAAAGATAAATGCCACCCAGATAAATTCAACTGTTACTGTTAAATATATGATTTATACTTTTGTTTCATAATTGCAATAATTTTGTTGAGGTGATCTAGAATGAATGATTTATATATCCATTGACTCATTAAACTTTTTGGCCCAGTTTCAATATGCTTAAACATATATATATATATGAAGTAGGATAAAAAATTATTGAGACTGAATCATTTATATATATATATATATATATAGAGAGAGAGAGATGAAGTAGGATAAAAAATTATTGAGACTGAATCATTAAATTTAAAAATTAAAAATTTTAATTTTGAATAGAAATTTATTCAGAACTGAGCTGCTTGTAGAATATAGAAGTCTCTAGAGATCTTAACTTTATCTAGTTAATTTGAATAAAATATGAAGAAAGTTTTAGCAATCTTTGAATAAATGTTTTTGGTGAAACACTTGCTTGTGTAAGTGCACTCTCCTCCAGTCTCAGAAGACCTAACCTTGTGTGAATTTTTCTTGTTTCTTAAATTGTATATTTACTGAAAGGCTAAAAATTAAGGATGTGGGCAGCATTAAAAGAAAAGCTGACAAGTGGTTTTCATACTACATTAAAAGAAGAATTACTTATATGTTTTGAACAATGAAAAACTTGTTGAAATGAGTGTGTTAAAAAATTTTTTTTCATTCTTTGTTGATTTTTATCTTTCTAAATACAGTTTCGTTCTTGTTACTTTTTGGACATCACTTGGTAGATATAAACAACCTGATCTCCTAACGGAATCAGAAGTTTCATTGTTATGTTAATATGACATAAGGCACTCAAGAGAAACATACTCCCAGTTACCACAACAAAAGAATTTCTCATAAACCAGTAATGAAACTTGGTAGTTGCAAAAAGCAACTAATTTATTTGCTTTTTTAAAAATATTAATCATTTAGTTAATTTGTATTAATAGACTTTTTGTATTAATAGCAATTTTGCTCAGTTTGCAAGGCATATTCAGGTAGGCTTAAAAACATGGATTTCAAGGCCATACTCCAAGCCATAGAAGCAACTCAGAGTGTGTCTTCTAATCTCATGTGGTTTGTTACATTCATCACCTTGGTAAATGTTTCTGAAGCATCTGAAATTCACTTCACCAGAACAAAATATGGCAAAACTTTTGACTTACCCCAGTGTGTAAGCAAATTTTTTACTACTGATTTCCTTCTTCTTGTTGAGTTGCTTGATATCCTTCAATTTTTCTCCCTTTGCAAATTTGTTTGATTTGTTTATTTATCATTCTACTGCCTTCACATTTTCTTTTGCAATTCAATTTTATAATGATTCCCCGTTTGTTGTCCCAAAGAAGAAAAGTTCACTTTATTAATAATAAAATTGGCCAAAACTAATTAATGAATAATAAAATGGGCTAAAATTAGTTTATAAACAATAAAATGGCTCAAAAATATTTTATGAATAATAAAATGGGCCCAAACTAAATAAATATTCTTAAAAGATAAATTATACTAAAAAGATCATTCCTTTTTTTAAATAAACCTATTAAAGAGGAATAACACAAAAAAGAAAAAAAAAACCTCCTTATATATTACATTTCAAAGAATGATTTTATATATATATATTTCTTTAATTATTTCAGTAAGTTGATATTTACTGTGTAGGATTTTTAATATATCTATGTGCAGAAAATGATTAAAGACTTTTAACTTAAAAATGATTTTTCAATGAAAGTTAATAAACAAATTGTTACAGAAAATTTTATTCATGATATAAAATGATTGAAATCATTTATTTGATAATTAATACTTTTTATTGAATATAGGGATATTTCACTCTAATCAGAGGCAGAGAATTAGAGAGTGACATTTTGGTGCTGGGCAGAGAACACTGTTCAATAGCTTTATCCTTGGCTGAAGTAGTCATCAATCTATTAATAGTTCTGTCATTTTTTATGTTAATATCTATATACTTGTGTAATTGTTGTAGTCATTTTGCATATTGTGATTCTATGGGCTTCTCTTGTGGAAGGTTTTTTTTCATTAAGCCCCAGAATTGTTTTTAGAAAAGTTACAGAGTATGAATGGCTCATTTTGGGCGGCTGTAAATGCTTAAGTTATCCATTGGGTTGGCAAGGTTCGAAGACGCTGTTTTTATGCCAAGCAAGAGTGGAATTGTGGGATACTTTTACTTTCTTTTATTTTTATTTTTGTATTTTATTATCAATTAAATTTTTTATTAAGATTTTATTAATTTTCACAGTCCATATCTGCAGAGTTTGTGATATATCTATGTAAACAGTATAATTAAACACTTATGGTTCAACAAAGATTTTGATCTAAATGATGAAACTATGATAACTTGAAAGTTAAAAATCTGAAAGTCATATATTTTTATTGAGTTTAAGAGGAAGGCAAGAGATATGACAAGAACAAATGAACTAGAAAGAATTAGCTAGACAAGATATCCTTGAGCAGAGAGAGTTGAATGAGAATCATCTACCCCATGAAGTGAATAAAATTCCAAAGTTACTTAGAACAAAATTACAAACAACTGAAGAAAGCCAGAGGGTAAGCAGTCAAAATATTTTATGACAACCAAGAAATGGACACCAGCCTGTATATGGTTTGGTTTGGTTTGTTGGGTTTTATGGCATATCAACTTTTGTAGGTTATTTAACGCCAAATCCATTTTTATGTAAATAATCTGTTCTATTTTTAAAAAATTCAGATTAGCATAAGTACACAGTTTAATTGTCAAAAACATTTTCATTTCAAACTATTCAAGCAGTTATATGTAACAATTCAGTTAAGTGTAAATACAGTTTTAATGTCGAAAAACAGTTCTATTTGAAATAATTCAGTTAAGCATAAGCACACAGTTTAAATGTAAGTATGGTTTAATTGTCAAAAACTTTTCTATTTCAAGCTATTCAGTTTACTCAAACAATTCATTTTAGCATAAGTATGCTATTAGTTCTATTTAACCCATAGATAGGACCCTATCAGGTGCTACCACTCCAGGCCAGAGTGGACCTGGGAGCGATGGTAATGACGGGGTACTCCACATTCCCCAAAGCTCCAGCACTGCTGGAACATCACTATCAGATTGTTTAGTGTCACATCCAGGACACTCGTTGTGGGGTGGGGGCTTATCCCTCTGCAGAGGTGCAGTCAGTGTATTCTACAGCCCCAGCTGACTGGGCAACCATAAAATAGTGCCCAACTCATATGTAATAAATTTAAGCTTCATGTAAATTGTTACCAAGAGATTAATTTCACTAAGTAAGACTTGTGGAAATTCAATAATCATTGCTGTAGGGATTCAATAAAGAATTATCCCCTTGAAAGAATCAGTATGTTCACTAGGGGCTTTGTAGGGCATCATATGACAGTCAGAAAACCATTCTTGATCCCTTTTTGCCTCTATTCTTGAATAGTACGGATATTGTTTCTGACCCTGCATAAAAATAGTAAAGTTACATGGCTGTTTTTATCTAAGCAACTTAGCCTTTTGCTGTTTTGTACTTCCCTTGCACATACTGCTTATTTATGTGTGTAGACTTAGCTGTTGGAATACATTTGTTCATTCTTTCTTTTAGTACCACTGATATATGTATTGTATCGATAAACTATTAAATCTTCTTGTATGAGTAAATGAGCTTGTTTTTCTTTCTGTTTATTTAGTGTTAGTGTATACAGCTAAAATTGGTACTTTGGAAGTGGAGAATTGACTAAATTTCTTTTCTACCACCAAGTATCCCACTATTGCCAAATTTATTTATATATATCTGTAATTGTTATAAGCAACTTTCAGTGATTCGTTATTTGCAGAACATGTTACATATTCATACACATAAATAACTTGATCTGTTTTAATTCAAAGGCTATGGTAATAATAATTATAAAAAGAAAAAAAATGTCCTTATGTAGATTCAGGTTGTATAATAATAATATGTCTACAAGCAAAGTAAATTTCATATTGATACATTCAATTTATTACCTGAACAGTATATCAAATTTTAAATATAAATTCTCCTTTTCAAAGATCTTTTTTTTAATAAAAATTATGGTTTAATTTAGTGGGAAAAAAAGAACCTTAGTCTATACCATATGAAAAATTGGACACTATCTTTTTCAATAGTTTGAATTTCATAACATTTTTATTAGGCTGGATTTGAATCTATATATTGCAGCATGAAACAGGCAAGATTTTAAACATTAAAAGATGCAAAGAAAGTGTTATGCATGAAGGTGGATCATGGATAGATATTAGCCAAATTTTTAATTGAAATTTTTGCTTTACAATATTTGATCTATGTCAAGGGTCAGTAAAAACCATTGGGTGTGATCTAGCATAGCCTTGTTATAGGATTGATTGAAAATGAGTACAATCACTTTAAAATATGATATTAAGATATTTTCTAGAAAAAAAGCAATCTCAAATTGTCATTAAAATGTTAGTAAGATTCTTCATATTGATTAAATTACTAATATGTACTTCAAATATTAGATTTTGTTTTAAATATACAAACATTTAGAATTCAGCCAAAGTAGTTATCAATAAATTTCAATGCAGCTTTTAAACATGAAACTGATCTATATGATAAATATTCAGTTCTATATCAATCTCTTTGACTAAGAAAGAGATTATATTGAAAAAGAAAGATTTTTTGCATAAAACAAATGCTATAAACATATAGATTTATATATACATGTAAAAAGGAAGGCTATAACAAAATAAGGGAAACAATTTTTGAAAAATATTTGTCTGTTAAAAATGTCTAACTGAAGACCAACTCATGAGACAAGATTTTAAGTCACATAAACTGACTATAAATTAATTTTTCTCATTTTTTTTTTATTGCAGTAATAAATGCCAGCATAACGACAAACATTGTTTAAAGGATAATATTTATGGCTCCTGTGTGGTCATTACTTGTACAATGAATATAAGTAACAACATGACTTTTTAAATTAAGTCTTGATTTTCTGCTGACTGGAAAAGAGTCAGAAGAAAATAACTTGTAAGTAAAAGGGCATAACTTCAATTTCCTGTTTTGAAATTTTCTGCTAGAAGTCTACTTTTTATGATGAAAAAGACAGTTAAAGATTTTATTTAGGTAACCTGATGTATGCTCTGAAAAAGCACACACACAATACAAAGGATAATCTATCAAGAGGTTAAATTCTTGAAATAATTCATTTATTTTTTGAATGTCTTTCATAATTTATGAAGATATTAAATAACGTGGATAGTCTACAAAGGGGTTAAATATAAATAAAATATAAAATACAGAGAATATAAATAAAATATAGAATATTATAAATATAAATATAAATATTATAAATATAAATAAAATATAAAATATAAAATTGAAATATAAATAAAATATAAATAAAATATAAAATACCGAGAATTAAAATTTTTCATCCAAACTGAAATGCTACATTCTATGATTGGAAATATATATAAATAAATGAACTTTGCTCAGTATCAATGATCAATAAATTATTGTAAGATGATGAACTTTTTAGAATTTATGCTGTGTTATCTTGAATGAGTTGAATCTGTAAAGTTTGTAATAAAAACTTTAGAAAAGATCCGAGACAAAGTTTCCAAATAAAAGAATGAAGTAATAATGTATATAGAGCCATGTGCAGTCATTTTAAGTTTCTATCATCTAATTGCTCTAGGGTTAAATATTAAAAGAAATTCACTTGAATCAAAGATTGGACCAACAGAGCAAACCTCTAGCCACAAGACATGACTTCAACTCCAACTGTGAACTTTTAGAATTGACTCAAATCTGCTCATTGATTAGTTGTTGGCAAAGGAATAGCTAGATTTTTGTTTTTGACATTCAAGTCAAACACCTTGTGGTCAGTAATCTAGTTGATCTTGTATCTAACTAACTACAACTCAATGGAAGGGAAATTTTGCAGGAACAAGGAGACTTCTTGTCTTTATCACTAATCAGAGCAAGTTTTCTTTCAACTGCAGTCAAAGGTTTTTCACTGCCAATTTATATCTTCTTGTAAAGTAAATATTATAGATTATTTTCTTTAAAAAATCGTCTGCTAAATTGATATGGATAACTGAAAACTGGCCCTACAGGTATAATTTTAAATTGTATAAATTGATCAAGAATTTATACATCCCAACTTATGGAAGCTCTAGTCATGCTAAAAGCATTCTTGACAGGTCACTGAAGTTGAACAGTAAAGACTGTGTTCCATAGGTGAGTGAATTACTGCTTAGGAACAGTAGATAATATAAGCAATCTGAGGCCTGTGTGTCAGACATAGCAAAGCTGACTAAATTTGATAAATCTATTTTTCCCACTTTTTATTACAGCAATAAACACAGGTATAATACCAAATCTTGGTTTGTGGGGACTCATAAGTTAATAAATGCTGTCAAGAAATTAATGTTTATGGCCTTCTGGAGGCCATTGATCATGTCTAAAATTGTAGATTGAACTCTTTATAAAATTTTAAAAAAAAACATGATCAGAGGGCCTATTCATAACAACAGAAAATTTGGTGGTTATTACTCTAGTTGTTTTAAGAACAATGGCAGAAAAGAAAAAAAAATGCAAAGTAAACTTTAATGTAATTTGTCTTCAGATCAAGTTAAGTTTTCTTTTAATTTAATTTTTCACTGCTAATTTATACCTACTTGGTAAATAAATACATTTACATTCCAATCTTAGAAGATACTTCTCTAGATTTTGTTGTGGTGATAGAAAAAAAAAAAGTAAACAATAATATAAGGCATAAAAAGTGTTTGAATAGAGTTTGATTGTCAAACCACTGGAATCATAATCAAGATATGAGATGCATACGATAAGTTTCCAGACTTTTTTTGCATGGGCACTTTTATTGATAGTAAACACATGAAACTCTAGTCCCCTTCGAGGTAACCTCCTCCAGCTGTAATGCACTTGTTATACCGTTCCAACAACTTCTAGAAGGCCCCATGGAAGTCCTCTTGTGTGAGTGTGTCAATGACCTTCGTCACAGCCTCTTTCATCTCCTCAATTGTCTCATAATGACAGCCTCTGAGCTTAGGGAATAACCAAAAGTCATAGGAATCAAGGTCTGGACTATAGGGAGGCTGAGAAATTGTCTTGATGCCCATCTTGGTCAAATAGTCTGTGACAAGAATGGAGTTGTGGACTGGTGCATTGTCCTGCTGGAAATGCCACTGAGCCGATTTGAAGAGTGCTGGCCTTTTCCGATGGAATCTCTTCCTGGGCTCCCTTAAAACCTCAACATAATAACCCTAATGCTAACTCTAACTCTTTGGTCAATCAACTCTGGTGTATTGACTTCCTTACTCCTTCCACACCTCTCATCATCTCTCACAGACTCCCTGCCTTCCTTGAGTCTCTTATGCCACTCAAAAACTGATGCTCGATTCATGTAAGATGCTCCAAAAGCAGTCTGAAGCATTCCATACGTTTCTGTGGCATTTTTTCCAAGTTTAAAACAGAATTTTATTGCATATCATTCTTCTAAAGTTTCATATTGCATTTTTGATATTCACCAGCTGTGACAATCAGGCTTTAGTAGGGTGTATTCCAATTGCTACTGTACCTGTTGATTTGAACCTGATATTATAAAAATTAGCCAGTCATCTCATAAGATGTATAGCAATAACATATTGAATTTTCAAGAGTCTACGACAATTTTAAATACCCGTACGAAAACAGTCTGGAAACTTATCGTATGCCCCTCATATTAGTTATCCATGTGATATAGGTGATGCTAATTATTATTGAGCAATTTTATTTAAAAAAAAAAAACACTGTAAAGGAAGACACTTGATTTTTCTTTGATTTTTTTCTTACAAATCGTCGAAAAAGTAGAATAAGAGAATTGAAATTCACTTGAGGTTGGAGATATAGTATTTTCAAGTTGAACTCATAGCTCGTTTTGGGGCATTCATTTCTTTGATGTTTCTATTTGGTCCCTCCAGTTTTCTTATGATAGAGCAATTTCTTTTAAGATAGAGTCTGATACAAACCATATCTTTGGGGCTCTTCAATTTGAAACTTCTTGGTCTGTCTTTGTGTCCTGGTCTTCAATGACCATTTGACCAAGTCTGTAAGCCTTCATATATGTATATATCCAGATAGAAAGAAATATTTCACCTGGAACAGGCATAGCTAACTGAGGATTTATGGTGAAAAAGTGACATATTGAATGTTTAGATATGGCATAAGGTGACAAAATGTTATTGAGTCAACTATTTCCTTTTTATTGATGTTTTTTTAGAATTGTTGAAGAAACTTGAGAAATGATATGACAAATTTGTTGAACTGTTGGATGAATATGTGCAACAGCAAATACATGAAGCATAAAAGCGATTGTCATTCTCTCTCTCTTTCTTTCTCTCTCTCTCTTTCTCTTAAACAACATTCACCATATGTAGGTTGAGCCAGCTCCAGATGTGTATCCTCGTGGTGATTGCGGTTCAAATACGGTCCCCGCCCACATTTGTGTTAGAATTCAGTTTTCTTTCTCTTAGACTAGTTGCCATACCAAGATATAAGTGCCTGGACTGCCCTACTATTTACCCATAGCTAGAGGGAGTAGATGGATTCATGCCTTTTCGAAAGGCATTAGCATGAAAGTGAAACACCAGCAGCCTCATCCAGGATTTGAACTTATGGCACTGTATCCATTTTCTACAATGATAACTGTTGGGCCATGTACCTCCATCTGAAATGTCATAGTGATAATCACTGATGCACATAGAACAATCCTAACAAATTTTGCTGGAATTAGAGTAGCAAGGAAGAAGTGAAATCATTTAATCTACTATAAAAGTCAGTGAGAACATTAACAGAATTACCTTTTTTTAAAAGCTTTATTGAATGTTTTTGAAGAGCTAAAAAAACATAAGAAAAGATGTGACAAGTACTTTGAATAGGTAGGACAGAGTAAACATTTTCTTGTTCAGGGTCATTCCCTTCAGATCAGGCCAAAAACTTTTCAGTACTTATTTATATATATCACAGTAATTTTTGCCAATCAGTTTAAATTTGATATTCATATGCTAGGGAGAATTTTGCCTTAATCATTCCATCTGTGAATATTTGCAGATTTGTACAAATTCATTATTTAAAATGAAATTTAATGAGCTTTCTTCCCTGAGTTCTTTCACAAATCCCAAATGGTTCTGACATTTTTGATTTTTGGTGATAATTAATCTGTTCCAAAATTAACAGAATTTGCTCAGAATGTTACCTGCCCTTTTTAGAATAATATACAGATTGAAACAAGCATTTTCATATCTGAAATTGATAACTAACAAAACAAGATTAAGATTGACTGATGAAAACTTTGAAAATTATCTGTTGATTTCAATAACTAATTTAAATCCAAGCATTAAAATTTTGACAAAATCAAAACTGGCACAAAAATTTTATTATTGGATGTAATACTCAATTTGTTTTTATATTCAATCAAATGTAAAATTGCTGTAGATATTTTACAAGAAATAATAGAAGCAAAAGATATGTGTAATGTATCTGAACTCATGTAAAGAAAACTTCAAGCATCAAATGTAAAAATTGAGCCACCTCTGGCCTAGACACTGGGTATGTTTTGCTATAGAAAATCAACATCATTCCAACCAAGTTTGCATTGTTGTTTAAATCTCTTCCTAACATTATTCTTGGTAAATTTCTTTTGAAGTTGGAGGTCTGTATTCATGATATAATACAATAGATATATTAAATAACATTTTGAGTGGTATAATTCATTTTTTGGGTTTTCTGTAGTTTCTTTGAAGTATTGTAGGACCATTACTGTAATTGGAAGAAAAAACTACATTCTAATCATATGTTTTTTTTTCAGTATCTATGAATAAATATGTATATCCATTACAACATAATGTTCCTATGATATTTTCATGAGTTACATTCTACTCCAAGACAGTGGGTATAAATTAGGTAATAGATTGACTATCATCATCATCATCATCCTCATCATGTCGTGCTGCTAGCACGGATATCTGACCCTCTCTCGGCACTTCTCCCTATCATTCATCGCCTCTGGTAGGTCTTCAGGGCTACATCCCGTATCCTCACATAGCCGCTGAATGTATGCTCGAGCTGGTTGTCCTGCTTTTGCTCGGCCATATGTGGGGGTCCATAGGAGTACATTACTTATGAGCTCGTCCCTGATTCTCCAGCAGTGTCCTGCATGTCTGGTTCATCTAACTTAGATAGTTTTCATGATGGGAGGCAGGTGGCCGTATAGTTGGAGCCTTATGGGGTGTTGGCGCCAGGACTTGTTCAATATTGCTTGCAGCATTCTTGTGTAATTCCCTTCTAGCTTCTTCTCCAGTCATTTAGTTAGCGTCCAAGTAGTGCATCCATACAGCAGTATCGATAAGACCGCTGCCTGGAAGAAACTGCGTTTCATTTTATCGGTCAGGTCTGATTTCCATATGATCGATAGTCTATTGGTAGTCTATATTAATAATGTGTGTTTGCCCAACCCCACCGCATAAGAAGTATGTGACACAAGGTAATTTTTTAAGTGAAGTTTAACAAATTGGAATTCAGAGTTTTCCTTCCCTAAGTCTGATTGATAAGCAACCATTAAAGAGTCGACTCTGTTCTACTATTTACCCCTAGCTGGGAAGTGAATTGTTCTATTCACCTCTTTCCCAAGGGTATTAGAGCAATGTAAAATGCAAACAACCTCATCCAAGAATTGAACTCAAGTCACCATGACTGTTTTTTTCAATAATAACCATTACGCCATGAGCATGTCCAATCTCAGTTAGATAATTCAATAGGATAACTTATATTTTCTTTATAATTAAAATATATTTACTAGATTGACCAAAAAGTTTTTTTTTTTTGTCATTAGATATTAATAAGAGCATTTAGGTTTAACTAATTTTATTCTGAAAGATGGCTAATTTCATTCAACTTTGGCAGTTGTCATAATAACTTGCATTTTTAAAAAGTTGTCACTATTTGGTAAGTTTTTGTTCATTGATTTTAATGTTGATGTTGGAAAAAAAAGAAATATCTTTGACATATTATGCATTTTTTAAAAAGTAAAAATAAAAATACAATACACACTCAAAAATAGTTTTTGTGAATTTCATGGAGAAGATACCCAAAATATTCAACTTTAAATATTTAACTCAAGCACTGAAAATCATTTGTGTCAGTTTTGTCACTTGTATGTTTTTGACTTCCATTTATGGAAAACAGAAACTCTTTACTGAAGAGGATTTATACAAATTAAAACAGGCAATGAAAAATGGATATTTTACAACAATTTGAAATGCAATAGACAGCTCAAGGGGCTGGGGCTGTAGAATATATTGACTGCATCTCTGCAGAGGAGTAAAAACCCCAGCCACTAAACAGCATTTGATGGTGAGGCTCCTGTATAATGTGCAAAACATCCCCTAATGTTCATAAATTCCTTGTGCACAGAGTTACAAATCATGAAAATTTGGCCAAAACTGAATTTTTTTTAATTCAAAAATGAAAACAATTTTGATATTTTTTAAATTTTGGTCATTAAAAATTAATTTGATGATGTAAATAATTAAATAGTTAAATAATTTAGTGTCAAAAACAATAAAAAAATTTAGTATCAAAAACAATTAAATTATTTTCTATGAAAAACAATAAAAAAATTTAGTATAAGAAATAATTAAATAATTTAGTATCAAAAACAATTAAATAATTTAGTATCAATAGCAATTAAAACATTTAACATCAAAAACAATTAGATAATTTAGTATCAAGAATTAGATTATTTAATATAAAAAACAATCTAATTATTTTGTATAGAAAATTAAAAAATTTACTATCAAAGCCAATTAAATAATCTAGTATCAAAAATAATTAGATAATTTAGAATCTGCTCGTAAAATACATAATTATCAAAAAAAGTTGATAATATTTGCATTGGCTGTTTTAAGATCATCCAAGTGTCTTAAGATTACAAAAGTTTTCATATTAAATTGATAAATCACTACGTATACAATGTAAACATCAAATACAAATTTAAATCAGTCATATATACTTAATATAAAAATGGAGTTAGATTTAAACTAATTTTTTAAGTATGACTTTATGTTCTTATTAACCCACAGAATCCACTTGGATCAAAGAAAAATGTCCATTGAAATCCTTATTAGAAGCGTATTCTTTTTGATAGAATTTATCTTATTTACAGCTTGAAAAGATTTTTTTTTAAAGTGAAACCTTTTTTTCTTTCTTTAGAATAATGAAAAAGTTTCTCAAAGGATTTTTTTTACATAAAAGATCAATTTGCGAACTTACAATTTTGAAATTTTTGGTCTTTATATCAAATGACTCTGCAGAAATTAAACAACTGAGTTATTTCTAACATTTTTTCAAGTATTTTGACAGTTTCCTTCAAGAGAAAATGTTCATCAAATAAATAATTCATTTGTACCACATCTAAAGAATTCTATGCTGCCAAAATAAATAAACTTGTCTGCAACAATGCATCAATTCAAATAGTTCATATTTTTCTTATTAAATTCAATTCTAAACTGAGATTTAGTGCATTATAGTAGATGGTTAAAAGCACAATTATTTTTGTACTAACCTTAGAGTACATTTCAAATTTTACACCATCATAAGTAGAAGTTTACTTTGTTTTTTTTGTTTTATAGCATATTAACCTTCTTGGGTTATTTAATGCCAAATTCATCCTTCTAGAAGAACAGTAGTGGTAGCATTTAACCCATAGCTGGGAGAGTAAGGGGGTTTATACCTTTCCCAAGGGTATTTGTCTGAAAGTGAACATGATAGTGCAACTAGAGTTTGAACTTGCTTACCATGATTCCACTGTCTAGTGCTTTAACCATTACACCAGGAAGACAAAAGACCCTGCCCCATATAAGAAGGGGATCTGTATGAAAAAAGTAGATATCTAAGTATATTATCTATGAAACTTGATATCATCTAATAGAGGTTATCCTTTAACTAATCTCAGTTATTTCGTTATATAGAAAGTAAGAATATTGGAGTTGATTTCTAAAAGAAAGCTGTTTTTAATAAGTCTGTTGATTAGATTTTTATTCATTGGTTGCTTACTTTTACAGCATGTCAACTCTGAGTTATCTAAAGTCAAAGTCAGTTGTTTTTTTTCAAGCAATTAAAGTTTCAAATAATTAATCATAATCATTTCTAGACAATTATAGCATCATGTATCTATTTGTAATATAAATAATTTTATACACAATCATATGGTTTCAAGTATTTTCTTATCTAATAATAATAATCATTCCTTTTCAGATAGTTTTATAATTTCAAGTATTCCTATCTAATGCTAATAATTTTCAAACATATTCGACTCATCAATGGAACTCTAACAGGTACTACCACTTTGAGTATGAGTGTGATTAGATTTGAATAACCAATCTTAAATTTGATAAGAATTTCTTTTTCTACTGGTTTTAAGTGTTTGGTACTTTGTATTCTGAATATTATATGCATTTACCTGAAAGTCTATGAGCTCATTACCAATTCTATTGTTCTCTAAGAACAGGAATTATGCATATCTGATATTCCTTTGATTTTTCACCGTGCCACTGGCCCAGCATTATAAGAAAGATCACAAGAATCTTTTAACATCATGTCCTTCTTTCCTTTCTTGCTGCTGCTTCAGGACATGAAGATGGGAACTGATATATCCCTGCTAAGAATACAATATAAACTTAAAACAAAAGTGTCCATGGGGAGTTAACTCTGTAACAGGGCTCTACACTGGAAATCAAAAGACGAACAAGGCAACTTTTAATACAATATATACTGACTTGTTTTTTCATAACTACAGAGATTTTCTAAAAAGATTAATTACTCGGGTATTTCTTTTCCTCAAGATTTTTGAGAAATAAGGCAAAAAATGGTTGTATGAAACTAAGAAGCTTGGTTATTTCTTAAACAAGTTATCACAATTTTGTAAATAAAGCCTTGCTGAAAAGTTGTTGGCCTCACTAAGAAAGGATTTAACTCAAAAAAAAAATTATTGATTTTATTGGATGAGTTAAAGATGTTTGAGAAATAAAAATGCTAGGTGTGTTGAACAGCAGAATAAAGATGTATAAAGGAAATTTAAAAGTAATGCTTCAAATTTATATACACGGAAACTGTTAAAGTTTGAGTTATCTAATTTGGTAGCTCTTTATATACATTTGTCTCCATTGTTTTATTGTCATTAGTTCTGGAATAAGAAGTAATTTATTGAGCTTTTAGCTTAGATGTGGCACATATGAAAGGGGCACCCAATGAGACTCAAACTCATTTGTGTAGATTTGCTAGTCAAGCTTGCTAACCATTTCATCACCCGAGGCACCCTAGTTCTGGAATAAGTATGATGTACAGCTAAACATGTGTTGTGTCTGTACTGCAGTATTGACAAAATTATAGAAACTACTACGAATATAAAGAAAGCAACAACACTGTTGGATAGAACAAGTTTCCAGCAAAGAAAAGTTACTATTTTTCCCCATAAGGATCATTATTATTTGCTATGCCTTTTTATAAGAATTGTACAAGAGTCTGATTAACATGCTTATAAAAATCTGCCCTAGTGGAGGTGACCTAGTTGTTTACAGTAGTGACAAATAGCATAGTCGTCAGAAAAATCTTGTCTACTTTGTCCATCTTTCTTTAATTGATTTGTGTGGATAAGCTAATCTAGGCACTTTACTTTTGGTGGGTTGATAGTTGTGCAGGACAATGTAAAATTGAGTTTGTTATTCATATTACCATTGTCACTGCCAAAATATATCAATCAGCTACCTCACTGAGCAGACATTTTGAATTGCATTGATGGCTGTCTCTAAGTGCTCTTTATGCTGCATTGAGAAATTCAGCTTGAAAATCTGATGCTATCTTATGGATTACTGGTGGGAAGGTTCATCCTCTACTGCAATGCTACCAATATTTGCCTCTGTTGTGTGCAAATATAATAAGCATTGTTTTAAGAGCAACTCTTATAAGCATGGCATGCAAACTCCTTTTTGTGGTTATTTGGTGCGTGCCTCACCAAACGCATGAGTATAGCACAAAGCCTTTTTTAAAGGTGAGTCCGGGCATAGGGCCATAGTCTAGACATGCTTAACAACCACCAAAATGCCATGGGCCCTAACAGTATGGCCCTTAAAAGGGGTTCCTGAGGCACCAGGCAATAAACCTAGCCCCTTTGAGAAGGATTAGAGCCTGGGGGAACAGCCCTCTGAGGCTCAAGGTATATGTCATATGACATAAATACTAGAACTCCCTGGCACCTGTGTCAGGCAGCCTCGACCGACTAACACCCCGACAAGTCATCACACATCCGACCAAAACTGTGCCACTCGAACATGGACACCCGAAGTACATAAGTCAGGCAGAGTGTAAAATCCTATCTTGTGGGATAAAAGACTCCTTTTTGTGACTGGCATTAATGCTTAGCCAATGGTGGTGGCTATGTGAAAAATAGGTGAACAATATCAAAAAGATTAATGGAATCCCTTGTATCAGTTATATAGAAATAAATAGTCAGTCAGAACTTTTCAGCACCCCTTGTAATTTTGACTAGTTTCTCTTTTATTTTTTCTTGTTGAATTGAATCTAATAGTCTTCATTATAAATTAAACTCACACATGCACATGCACATGCACACACATGTATATAACTGACCCATTAGCACAATGGTTAGAGTATTCGCCCATGCCCTGGGATACCGGGGTTTCAATCCCAGGTAGAGTCATACCAAAGACTCAAAAAATATAACTCGATGCCTCCCTGTTTAACACTCAGCATTATAAGGTACAGATCAAGGGTAAATAGAGCAATCCAGGGAAAGGAGTTGGACCCTCCCCTACACCTTAATGTAGTAGGTATTGAACATCATCAACAATGGTTGGCCAACTTACAATGTACTTACATACATTACAATTTACTTATATACACTATATATACATATATAAATATGTATATATAGTGTTCCCCATAAATAATTACAACCAAACAATTTTTTAATAAAAAAGTTAATTTTCTCCTAAACTAAAGGTCCAAGGTTTTATAATTTCAAATAGAACATCATACAGTCAAAAAGGAGCATTTATTACCTCACATAACAAGAGTGAGAATGTGTAGCCAAAATCAAAATTGTATAAATATATAAGGAGTTTAGCTATTTTTGGATTATTACGTATCAATATTTTTGGTTTCAGAGTTTCAATTCTATAGGGTTTGGTGATATATAATAGCTAATAATCTCCATTTTGATTACATAATGTTCCAATAGAAATTATAAAATCCTGGTTTATTTTATGGAAAAGAACATTAAAATTTATAAAAATTGTAAGAAAAATAGACTATTTATAGATAATCATCATCATTAAGGCATGTCGACATCATGGATTCCTTTGACTCTTTCTTACCATCCATCCTTATCATCTGTCACTCTTGGTAGGTCCTCTAAACAGCATTATGGGTCTGCATAGAGATGATGAATATAAGATTTTGTTGGTTGACCAACACTAGTGTGTCCATGTGTAGGAGTCCATTTGAAAATGTCACACATGATTTTGTCCTTACATCTCAAGCAGTGCCTGGCATGTCTTGCTCATCTTATTTCGATACTTTGTAAGATGGAAGGTAGGTGAAATACTATATATATATATATATATATATATATATATATATATATATAAGCCTTTTTTACATAAAAACTGCAATAATAGCCAATCATAAAACTATGTCATAAAACTATTGCATTTACACTAACATGTATTCTCTTTTCCAGTTAAAAAATAACAAATTGTAACAATGAGTTTCTAATAGATGCATTTTTGCTTGATTGCTTGTTGCTTAACTTTCTGTGATTCAAGTTTTGTCATAGATAGACAAATATATCAAAACCTGCTTTACTTTTATTCAACAACTAAACTAACTGACTGTTGATTTTAAAGTTCTTGGTGACATAACAACCAAACTAAGTCATTCAAACACACTCTTATTCCAGAATAGGAGTTTCAGAATCCTAAAAGTTCACTTTTAACTATAAATTCAGGTCATAAACTTTCAATGTATTTGAGGCATGTTCAGATTCGCTATACTGTTTGAATGAACAACTAAGTGATAGCAGAGCTTGTCATACCCTAAAGCTACGATGTATATTTTTTTATTCACTGTTTATTCAAAACTGGAAGTCAATCAAAACTCTGCACTGATGTATCCCTGTTTTAGTATATATATGTAGATACATATAATAATAATAATTAGACTTGCCAGTAGGTCCTGCCCAGCTCAAACAAAAAGGAACAGAGTGTAGCACTGTTCCAACTGTTCTACTCTGTTTCAGTGATTCCTTCCAGCAGTTCCTGCATACTTGTAGCTGCTCACATTGGCCCACTCCTACTACAGCCCTTTTTAGAGCAATGCTCTTCTCACTGTTGCAATTGTCCTTTTCAGAGATCTTATCTTGTCTTATTACTTCTGTCTTTATAAGGGCACTTGTCTTGACATTGTAATTTTTTGCTGAATAAAAATTGGCTCCTTTAACCAACTATCTTCCTGCCCTTTGTTTTCCTTGCCTTAGCTGTTGTTACTCATTTCTAGAAGTTTGCAGGATCAGCCACCCATACTTAGCCCTGGAACAAGCTCTTCAAGCCTCTGACAATAAATAAAAGAAGCTACTTATACTAATAGTAAAAAAATAATAACCAAAAATATGGTACTGGGTAAGATCAAGAGTAAAGTAAAGGGTGTGTTTAAAACGTTTTATTTGTCTTTTTGAAAACTAAAAGCTTTTCATAGCTCAGTTAATAGGGCCACTGGTGTAGTTAACCATGCTTCAGTGAGGCAAAAACATGAATTTGAACCTTTTACTTTCTTAGTCACACTGGTCATCATTGTCTCAGAATGATGAGCTGAGTGAGTTGAAAGCAAGGAATAGCTTCTAGAAAATTATTTTAAAAGAAAATACCAACCAAAATTAATCTGCATAATTCTTCTTTTCCCCAGATGTATGCCTGAAAGGCTATATATATATATATATATATATATATATATATATATATGTATATATATATATAGAGAGAGAGAGAGAGAGAATAAGAGACAGCCAGAGAGGATTGGGTTTTCACCACTAAATATAATAGATACAATAGGACATTTGTCTTCTTTCAAAGATCACCCAGCTTCTCTGTAAAAGAAAAATAAATCTAAGAAATCAGTGAATAAATAGATATAAAAAATAATTGAATAAATAAATAATAGGAATTAAAAGAAAAATAAATACGTACTTGCAAAGATTTCCAGCACACTCTTGTTGAAAACTACAGATTGAACACAATGTAGAAAATATATATTTTTAGAAAAAACACTGTAAACTTGTATAACTACCAAATAAAAGAAAAAAAAAGTTAAATAGTTATATGACATTTTAGTGCAATCTTTGAACATAAAATAGTCTCTTTATATTGTGTAGGAGTAACTAAAGCATTTATGGACATGGCTGCTTGAGAAAAATCAAAGTTTAAATACAGATCATTTGCTAAAAATATATATATATTTTTGATTTCTAAATGCATAAAGGAGACAAACTGCAGCAAAAACATATTATGATATCTAAAATGATGATAATGATGACGATTTGGCTGCAGGCCTTGGGAAAGTTTAATTGTTTACTCACAAAAGCAAAGTACTTAACAGAGAGGAGACTTGGAAAAGCAATGGCTGCTATGAGACTCTTTGATGAGACTTGAAATTTCAATGATTACAAGAGAATAAAACCTGGTTGAGTTGAATGCTGGGAATAAAAGAAAAAAGAATTGGTGCATTTTCAGTGAGAATTTTTGTCTGATTCTTTATTCATCTGATCATTGCAGACTGATTGTTGTGTGCTTCATAAAAAAAAAAAATAATAACATCCCACAAAAATTCAATCATATCTTCTGTGAGAAATGAGGTAATACTACTAAAAACCTCTTATCTTAGAGAATTTAAAGTGTTTACTGAAATATACAAATATAAATGAAACTCTAACTGCAGCAGTTATAATACATCTCTCTCTCTCTCTCTCTCTCTCTCTCTCTCTCTCTCTCTCTCTCTCTCTCTCTCTCTCTTTCACACAGTCATGCAAATACACACACACTCACACATATATATATATTTAGATGAACAAACATATACACATATATGTTCTTTCAAACAAACATTGATAAATATAATTCAGAAGATATGTATATGTGAAAATGCACCCTGCAGGCATTTGCTCCTACACTAATATATATATATATATATATATATATATATATATATATATATATATATATATATATACACAAGGGGTGCCGAAAAGAAACAAGAAAATAATCTTATATCAAATAATAAAAACTTTCAAAAATTCTACCATATTAAAGGAACTTGATAACACTCATGCTGACCATATGAACTGCCAGATGAAATAATGTAATTGCACATTTCATGGTTATAGTTCATTCCTTTCTTGGTCAGGCTTAGAACTTTTCAGCACAGTCTTGTACACACTCACACACACACACACACACACACACACACACACACACACACACATATATATATATATATACATATGCATGTATAGGGAGAGGGGTTATTCTGTAAATGCAGATCAAAGTGAATAATTTATTCCAACCTTTTGTGCCATACCAGTTGCCTTGTTATGACCCTGTGAACAGAATCCTTCTATCAATACTTTGCTGACAACAGACTTATCTTTACACCTGCTGTAGGCCATTTCTAGGTTGTTGAAATAATAACAAATTGATGAAACATTTTCTTATATTAAGTATGTAAATGCACACACACTTTAGGGACAAACATAAAATGCAGCACTTGTACATTAAAGTATCCATTGGTGTGGTCCAGTGGCAAATAGAAGCAAAATTAATGGAAGTTACATCAATTGCATGAGTTATCACAGAGTAAACCTCTGAAAATTATTATCACACACACACACACACACACACACACACACACACACACACACACACACACACACACACACACACACTTATTTACATGTATATATGTGTGTGTGTATATATATATATGTATATATATATATATATATATATATATATATTTACTTTTACTTTACTAACATATATATATATATGCATATATATATATATATATATATATATATATATATATATATATATATATATATATATATAGTAGAAGAACCCAGCATTGCCTGAGATAAGAAAGTTAACTTAAAAGAGCATTTGTTTTGTTTTCTAAATAAACAAGTACAGTCTTATTTTCTTTAAAATGTTCCGGTTTTTCTACAAGTGAAGGAGACACTTACAGATGATTTTTTTCTATTTTCTGGGCAAATTAGATCTTCATGATCTAATCCTAGCAAAAATGTTCTGGGCATCTCTTGGAACAAGTGGAAAGGATCCCCTATGCCACTTTCCCCATATTCCTCCTCACTTCAATTGTCTTTAAAAACCCCTGGAGTTTAAGGGAGTTCTCATGCCAACTTTTATCATTAGCCAAGGAGTCTATAGATGGAGTGAATTATTTCTGTGTAATTTTTCTCTCAAAAGTACTGTCCCTACCCTTAGTGAGGGAGCCACTTTGGCAGTTGTCAGTTTTATTCAATTTCTGAATTAATTAGAACTTCCTGATCAATATTTATCTATAATGTTCTGGGCACCTCCAGGAGCAACCATAGGATTCCATCAAAACCAATAAATAATATTAAAACACTCCTTTAAGTGAAGAGAGTTCTTATGCCAAATTTCATCAAATTGACTTGTTAACTTAGGAAGTAATAAGCACACAAATTAGAAAACAAAGGAATTTATATATACTTGTGGAAGAGTTATATACAAGCACAAGATCCCAGCTTTTTTGGAATATAAATAATATGCTAAAGGGTATTTTATTAAACAAAAGTACATTCTATTTGCCAATGCCAAATTTAATCAAAATTTGCTCCTTATCTAAAGAGTCTATTGGTAGGAGTTCTGTATAATTTTCCTCCCAAAAGTTCTGATTTTCTCCGCAAGAAGAGCACTTCTGCTCATGGCTATTTTATTTGCTTCTGAAACAATTCTGAGATAATGTTCTTGGCACTTCTACTGATGAAGCAGAATTGGGTCTCATACCTTTTGTTCATCTCCCATTAAATATCATTTAAGTACACCTTTAAGTCAAGGGAGTTTTTATGTTGAATTTCTTTAACATTAACCAAAGAGTTTGTAGGTAGAATGAGTCCTTTCTGAGTAATTTTTCTCCCAGAAGTTTCAGTTCTCCCACAAGAGTAACACTCTTTTGGACACTAATTCTATTTGATTTCTGGACAAATTAGACCTTACTGATCAATTTTAAACACTAGGGTGAACTGGGAGTTCCTTCCCAGTCCAACACAAACAATTATTATCAAAATTCTACATGAGGTTAAAGGAGTTCCCATACTAAGTTTTATCAACATTAGTGCGTTAGCTTAGGAATCCATGGGTAGCAAGCAGTTTTTTGCACACAAATATCTGATGCAAATTATATATATATATATATATATATATATATAATTTGCTTCAATATTATCAAGGCACTCATGGTGTAATGGTTATCATTGTATGGTAATCTGAGAACAAATCCTGGAAGAAGCTTTATTCATTTCACATAGCCATAATACCTTTTTAAAAAGGCATGAATCCAACTATTTTTCCTCCAGTTATGGATAAATAAGATATCATAGGCTCAGAGTCAGTGATGTTTGGTGACTGTCAGTTTCTCACCTATGCAATCATCAATCTTAAATATATATTCTTTATCAACAATGCTGAGCTTTATTTGTATATATTGCAATTTACATTACTACATATATATATATATATGCAGTGGGGAAAATGAATATTTCATCCCCTGCTGATTTTCTGAGTTTGCCACCTTACAAAAATAGGAATGGTCTATAATTTTCAGGGTTGGTCTGTCCTGAAAGTAAGCGATAGAATATTAAAGAAAATCTAGAAAATCATATTATATTAATTTTTGAACATTATTTGTTTTTTATTGAAAAAACAAATTTTTCACTCCCTACCAACCAACAATGATTCAGGTCCCACAGAACGGTTATGTGACCAGGAAGCATATAGTCTAGTCCTATTACCCAATTATAACACCTAATCAAGTACTCATTACCTGTATAAAAGACACTAGTGGTCAGAATCCTTAAATAAATCAGAATTAATCTCTCCACAATGGGCAAGACAAAAGAATTGTCTAAGGACATCTGGGACAAAATTGTATACCTGCCATGAGACTGGAATTGGCTATAAAACAATTAGCAAGCAACTGGGTGAGAAGGAATCAACTGTTGGTGTGATAATAAGAAAATGGAAGAAACACCAATTGACTATCAATACCCCTCAGTCTGGAGCTCCATGCAAGATCTCCCAACAAGGAGTAAACCTGATGATGAGAAAGGTGAGGGAACAACCAAGAACAACATGGCAAGAACTTATGAGTGATCTCAAGGCAGCTGGGACCAACATGACCATTAGTAACACACTATATCATAGTGGACTGAAATCATGTAGAAAGCACATGTGCAGGCTCATCTGAAGTTTGCAAACAAGTACCTGGATGATTCAGCAGAGGGCAGGGAGAAAGTGCTGTGTTCAGATGAGACTAAAATTGAGCTTTTTGGCTTGATCTCAATACACTGATTTTGGAGGTAAAAAAAAAAGCTGACTTAGACCACGAGAACACTATATCAACTATTAAGTATGGTGGCGAAATCATTATGCTTTGGGGCTGTTTCTCTGCTAAAGGGATGGGATGACTACATCAAGTCAAGGGAAAGATGGATGGGGCAAAGTACAGAGAAATCTTGAGTGAAAACTTCCTTACCTCAGCCAGGACAATGAAGATGGGTCATGGATAGGTGTTCCAGCATAACAATGACCCAAAGCATTCAGCTAAGGCAACAGATGAGTGGCTCATTTGCATTACACAAATACCATTAAGGTAATGGAATGGCTTAGTTAGTCTCCAGACTTTAATCCTTCTGAGAATATGTAGAGCGAGCTGAAGATTCGAGTTTCCCAATGACAATCTACAAGCCTTAAGGATTTGGAGAGGATCTGCAAAGAAGAGTGGACCAAAATCCCCATAAGGATCTGTAAAAAATTGGTAAACAACTACAGGAAACATCTGGCTGCTGTGTTTACCAACTTCACCAATTACTGAGTTACATTTTGCTATGGGGTGAAATACTTATTTTTTAAATAAAAATCAAATAAATGTTCAAAAATTATTATAATGTGGTTTTCTAGAATTTTTATATTTTATCTCTCACTTTCAAGATGAACCAACTCTGAAAATTATAGACAGCTCCAATTTTTGTAAGGTGGCAAACTCAGAAACTCAATAGGGGATGAAATACTTATTTTCCCTACTATATATATATATATATATATATATATATATATATATATATATATAAGTTAGTAAGTTGCCTAACTGTAGTTATGTTCAGTAGCTACTACAGTAGCTACTTCACCGAGGCATTGGGGAGAGCACTATGCCTTTATCTGGATTACTCCATTTACCCTTGATCTTTACCTTATAATGCTGAGTGTAAAGAAAGGAGGCTTAAATTACCATTTTTTGAGCCTTTGGTATGAGTTGGCTGGGATTAAACCCTGATTTCCCTGACCATTAGTAAACACTCAAACCATTACACAAATACCATTTGCTTATGTGTGTATATATATATATATATATATATATATATATATATATATATATATATATATAGTCCTGGTTACCATTATTGGCCCCCCTTTATATTTTTGTTATGTTTTCAGAAATAAACAGAAAATAACCAAATTTATATTAATGTTTTATTATTTGCTGTTCTTTATCAATCATAAATAGAAAAAAGCTTTTTCACTAGATTTTTTTTCAGAAGATATTCTACATTATGTACAGAAATATCAGCCAAAAGTTGTAGCCCCAGACTGTTCATGGATCAATAAATCTGTAGCCTTTCATATAGTTTATTTATTAACTGAATTTTAGTTTGTTTGTTTGTTTGTTTTGTTTGGTTTTATGGCATATCAACCTTTGTAGGTTATTTAACGCCAAATCCATTTTTTATGTAAATAATCTGTACTATTGAAGACAGTTCAGTTTAGCATAAGTACACAGTTTAATTGTCAAAAACATTTCCATTTCAAACTATTCAAGCAGTTATATGTAATAATTCAGTTAAGAGTAAATACAGTTTTAATGTCGAAAAACAGTTCTATTTCAAATAATTCAGTTAAGCATAAGCACGCAGTTTAAATGTAAGTACGGTTTAATTGTCAAAAATGTTTCTATTTCAAGCTATTCAGTTTACTCAATTCAGTTTAGCATAAGTATGCTATTAGTTCTATTTAACCTATAGATAGGACCCTTATCAGATGCTACCACTCCGGGCCAGAGTGGACCTGGGAGTGATGGCAATGAAGGGGTACTCCGCATTCCCCAAAGCTCCAGCACCGCTGGAACCTCACCATCAGATTGTTTAGTGTCATATCCAGGACACTCGTTAGGGGGGGGTCTTATCCCTCTGCAGAGGTACAGTCAGTGTATTCTACAGCCCCAGCTGACTGGGCAATACATAGATTTAAATGTCAGACAGTTTTATTTCAGAGAATTCAGTTCAGCATAAGTACACAGTTTAGACATCAAAAACAGTTCTATTTCGAGCAATTCAGTTCAGCACTAGTACGCAGTTCCAATGTCAAAACAGTTCTATTTTAAACAATTTAGTTTAGCATAAATACGCAGTTTAAATGCAAAAGTCAGTATAGTGAAAGAAGCACGGTTTAGTTCCATTTTTATACAAATTAACAGTTCAATTCAAACAATTCAATTTAGCATAAGTACACAGTTTATCTCTATTTGACCCATAGATAGGACCCTTATCAGGTGCTACCACTCCGGGCCAGAGTGGACCTGGGAGCAATGGCAATGAAGGGGTACTCCGCATTCCCCAAAGCTCCAGCATTGCTGGAACCTCACCATCAGATTGTTTAGTGTCATATCCAGGACACTCGTTGGCGGGGGGTCTTACCCCTCTGCAGTGAAGCAGTCGGTGTATTCTACAGCCCCAGCCGACTGGGCAACTGAATTTTAGCTAGAACTTTCAAAGTTATAATGTTTTTGTTAATGTAGTTTTTTTTATCACCGATTTAATTGCACTAATCAAGAAGGAGTTAATGTTAAAAAATGAATATTTTTGTGTTAAATTTTTTTAAATTATTAACCTACATACTTACTAGTGTAGCTTTATATACAAAATCTTTTAAAAAGTTATTAAAACATTTTAAATTAAAAAAAAAAGCTACTTATGTCCAATAATTAGAAAAACAATACAAAAGTCAATATTTTTTATCAACAAAACATGATTTAGCCAAAAGTTAAAAACTGAGGTATTTTATTCTGTGTATGTATTATATACCTTGTTTTATGAAAAGCAGAATATTTGTTGTTGTCATTGTTCGCCAAATATTTTCTATTGAATTGATGTCAAGGAGATAAAGCTGAACACTTGATTACAGATGAAAAGCAATCTCTGAAGTTTGAAATAATTATCAGAATGGCAACTTGCATTGTTTTTTTCCTTTCTTCTCTACTTATCGTTAGTATTGGAATCAAACTATATTTTAGAATAAGTTACTGATGTTCTATCAAAGGTCTGTAAACAATGACTAGACCACATAGACTACTGCCAGTAAACCCACCCTAAACCATAATTCCTTCAACACCAAACCTACAGGTTCCTTTTTTGGTGTTTCTCATCGTATGTCATATTAAAAAAAAAGGTGTAGTAGTCAAGCCAATCAAGAGTTAAGCGTTCTTTTTTTTCTGTCCCTACCATATTCTGCAGATCACTACCTTGTTGGCAGGGCTCACAACACAGAGGAGTAAGGCCTCTTCCCTTCAAAAGGAGTGTCATGGATATGACACCAAACTGCCTCCGATGGTGGTGCTCTTAATCTGGAAATCTGGGGAGTGTAGAATACCTCATCATTTTCAGGTTTACTTTGATCCTGAGTGGTAGTACTTGTCAGGGTTGCATCTCTGGGTCTATTATGCCCATTGAAAAATTATTTGTATCAGGTAGAAATACTTGATACCTGATAATTGTGTGTAGATTATTTGTATTAAGAATTGTTTAGTAAGGATTATTCGTTACTTAAAACCATATAACTTTGCAAACAAATGATTAAATAGAATTAGTGACTTGAAATCATATGACCCTGGGGAGCTTATTTTTATCAGAGAGGAATAAGTAAGTAAAGTTGGTGACTGTAGCTGAGGGTGACCTGAAGGCTCCCTTTTCAATAGCTACTACACCGAGGTGTAAGGGAGGGCGCTACTTCTTTCCCTGGATTGCTCCACTTTACCATTGATTCTTACCTTATAATACTGAGTGTTAAGCAAGGAGGCATCATGTACCATTTTCTGTCTGTTGCGGAGCCGATAAGCACGTCGACCCCGCAAATGAGTTTTATGGTTAAACGTGTGAATGAGAACAGCCAAAACACAATGAAGGAACAAAGGCGAGGTAACAATTATAACAGGTGACAATTTATTTGTCGTATTTACAATTGTGTGTAAAGTCCGTATGGCCGAATATGGTCTTCAGCTAGAATGGTAACAATGATAGCTGTTATAGTTGAGACGTAGATGAGTGCAGCTTGATGGTCGTAGTCGAAGGAAGCTGGTGTCGGTCGTAGTTGGCAGATTGATATTCCCGGTTATGACGGTATGTTGAGTTAACCGAGGGTGTGTCGATCCGGTTGCTGGCTCATACAGCGGGTTGTACATGAGCCAGGTGTTGCAGTGGTAGGACAGTCCATAAAAGCGAGTCGTTACGTGGACTGCGTGGTACCGTGCAGGAGTGTCGAGGTCGAGTTCAGTTATGGCAGCTTGGTCATGTAGTGTCGGAGGAGCTAGTGACTAAGACTGAGCTGTGTCTTAGTGTTACGGAACAAATGAAAGGTCAGAGACCGTGGTTAAGGTTTGCCAGGCCTTAGTACAGACGAGATCGAGCGAATGAGTCGAGAGAAGCTAGGGCTTTGTCGTGCCCCCTAGCCGTGTGGGCATAACGAGACGAAGGCTGAGGCTTTGCCGTGTCAAAGCCGTACAGACGATGGCTATGGCTGGGTCACGCCAAAGCCGTGCAGACGTATCGGACGGGAGCAAAAGCTTTGCCGTGTCAAAGCCGTGCGGACGATATCAGGCGCTAGCTAAGGCTTTGTCGTGCCGAAGCAGTATGGACGGTCGGACGATAACGAAGGCTTTGCCGTGTCAAAGCCGTACGAATATATTGGACAGGAGCTAAGGCTGAGCCACGCCGAAGCTCTGCTCAAACGAGCGGACAGGCCAGGAGGCCGAGGCTAAGATGGGCGTTATCTTAGCGCAGATAGCGAAGTGGTAGTTAAAGGCTGGACCATGCCATTAGTGCTGTGCAACTTATCGGACAATCGGAACTGAGTGAGGGTTAAGACCGGTTGGTCTTAGAATCCGTCTTCGTGTTTGCCTCCGGGCCATCTATTTTGGCGAGCCAGTTAAAGCTGTCAGAGATGCTCTGACCCGCAGAAGGAGACCTCTAGTAAAGCGCTACTCAGTCGAGGGAATTGACTGAGTGTTTAAGACCTCTATTGGTCCTTAAAAGGACCTTTGTGCATACCAATGTAGGTGGGAGAAAGGCAGATCTACCACGAGAAGTGGTATCAACGCCGGAAGGTAAGGTGAATGCAACTGCACAAAATGCAGGATTCCTCCTTAAATGAGCTTAGCGAAGAGCTAGCGGTATTTGTTGCTCGCCCCACCGAACGGGCAAGTATGGCACAAGGCCCTTTTATGGTGGGTCCGGGTGCAGGGCCGTAGCCCACGCGCATCCGGCAGGTTCCAAAAATGCCCTTGGTCCCGTCGGCATTCCCCTTTTGGGGCGCCTCAGGCGTCGGGCAATAAACCCAACCCTCCCGAGGGAGGTAAAAGCCTGGGGAGAAGGCCCCCTGAGACCGAAGGATAAGTTCAAAATTCGCAAGCGAAGAGCTAGCCAACGAGTGTTGAAAAAGGGCTTGTTGATATGACGAAAGTACTGTGACGCACAGTCCCAGCCGCATGAATATGAAATTCTTTTATAAAAAATGAGTATAGCAATTAAGTATTTTTTTAACCTGCTATAAGCTGGCGACGACTATTAGTTCCATTTTTATCAAGTTATATTTGGCCGAAGTGTTTTGTAAATATTGTTAATTTTAATTTATCCCTTTTTTTTAGCTGTAACGAGATGTCAAGGTCGTTAGAAAGAAAAAGGGCTTAGTCATTTCCGGCTGTACCCGGATATAATTGTCCTAAGGCAGGCATGTAACCTGATCTGTTTACATTTATCAGCAGGTCGCGGCAAGTCTTTGTTATGACTTGACCTGGGATTGAACCCAGGCCTCCTGGACCATTGGCGAACACTCAACTCATTAGACCAGTTATAAACAAATGAAAAAAAATAAAATGGAACATTGAAAATATAGTTATGATCATAATCAAATATTTACAAATTAATCAAATTTCAGCATTAATTAACTCATTAGGAGTTGATATGCCATTAAACAAATAAACCTTTACCAAACCTAATTCTGAAAATCAGAATGCTCAGAGAATTTTCTCTGCCCACTAATATCTTTTTTTTCTTGTGTTTACACAATCATGTTTTTGACTTAGATCTCTTTCTCCCTCATGTACACATACATACATGCACACACATTCATATACATTACTACATGCATAGTTTATTTGGAGGAGGCTTTTAATATTAAAACTGATTTTTAGCTATTCAGTATAGTGAGTTCAATTCTCAGTGCTGCATTGAATATTCATAAATTTTTCCTTCTTATTTTTAGTGTTGTCTCACTTGTATACACACACACACACACACACACACATGTAAGGTCACGCATACACACGCATGTGCACATATGCACACGCATACACATACACACATGCACACACACACACACACACACACACACACACACACACACACACACACACACACACACACAAACACATATACAGGCACACACACGCACACACACACACATACTGAGAAACATGCACACATACACACACATGCATGGTCACAAACACACGCACATACATGCACACAAAACACACAAGTGCACTTAAAAACGCACACACCCAATCACACACACACACACACACACGCACACTAACACACACATCTATGATGGTTACAAAGCATTTCAAATATAAAGAATCAAGTACTTTATCTTGAAACCAGCACTACTGCATAAGATTCTGGTACAAACATTTTCTGGTTGGTTGTGCAATTTTCTGGAGACCTTTTGATAGATTTTTTTAAAAAATCTCTTACAATTCATTGTCTCATAATGAATACTCTTTCATACCCAGTCGAGGGAAATGACGAAAAAAAGCATTGATCTTGGTACCACACTACAACTTTGTTAGTTGATGTCAAGTGAACCTCTGGTTTAAATCATGGGTTAAGTTCTGTGTATTCCAAAACTTTATTAGCCTGAGGGGTATTTCATGCACCTAAACATTACCAAGTCCTACAGTAATGGTAGTGGGGCATAAATGACAAGCGGAAATACCACAGGCAACCACAGTTCCAAATCTGCATGCCGATGACTCAGGGACATGTGGTCTCTCGATGCAGAACTAGGAGATAATCGCATCACTTAGCAGCACCTTAGGGAATCACATTAATTGCTTCACACAGAGGATTCTAGAAATTGGGAAGTATGTTTGACTCCCTACTGGCATTTTCAAAAGCAGTTGTACAGCATTAAAGAAAACTCAAACCAGATAGAAATGACTTTTCAACCTGCTGATATGTGAGAACACTGTAAGTCAAAGAAGATGGAACCAGAGTAGATGATCATTTGAATTTGTGATGTTGGATATTGAAATCATTGCTATCAGGATGGCCACTTCCCTGGAGAAAGTATTTTAAATAAGCAAAAAGTAGATTATACCATTGACTAGTCAGGTAAACTGGAACCAGAGAGGAGGCTCTCTGGTGTAGGCTCCTTTAGTAAAAAGGGCCATCATATCTAAGTATGTATTGGCCCAACCCCTCAACCACCAGAAGGATGTGATACACGGTCAATTTTCAAAGTAGAGTAAAGCTGGTTTGAATTCAAAGTTTTATTTTTCCTAGAAAGGTTGCCTAACCAAGGCTATCGAACTCATTGTTTGTTTGTTTGTTTGTGTTTTATGGCATATCAACCATTGTAGGTTATTTAGTGCCAAATCCATTTTTATACAAATAAACAGTTTCATTTCAAAAATTCAGTTTAGCATTAATAAACAGTTTAATTGTCAAAAACATTTCTATTTCAAGCTATTCAGTTTAATCAAACAGTTCTAATTCTAACTATTTAGTTTAGTATAAGTATAGTTTTTGTTTACTCTCAGTTAAATGTAAAAACAGTTCTCTTTTGAATAAATTAATTTAGCATAGTGCAGTTTCAAACTCAAAAACTGTTCTATTTCAAATAATTCAGTTTAAATACACAGTTTAAATATCAAAACAGTTCTATTTCAAGTAATTTAGTTTAGCATAAGTACACTGATTAGTTCAATCTAAGCCATTGATAGGGCACTACCAGGTACTACCATTCCGGACCAGAGTAGACCTTGGAGCAATGGCAATTAAGGTGAACTCTGCATTCCCCAAAGCTCCAGCATCACTGGAACCTCACCATCAAATTGTTTAGTATCATATCTTAGTCATTTGTTGTGGGGAGAGTCTTACCCCTCAGCAGAGATGGTGTTCTCTTTTTATCTCTTAAAGTTAACTGTCCTGCAGGTCCTAAAACCTGATATTTGTCATGGGGGATACTATTCTTCTATCATGTCTTGGGCAGGAATAACCTGGCAGACCCCATTTCTTTCCAAGTCTACATCTGGTTTGAATTCAGTTTTCTGTCTCCTACACTGGTGGCCACACCAAAGTGCCAAGACAGCCCGACTATTTACCCATAGCTGGAGAGAGAATAGTTGGATTCCTACTCTTACCAGTGGTATTAGTTGTATGTCAGATAGCCTCATTTAGGATTTGAACTCAAGTACCTGAGTCCACTTCCTCTGTTGATAACCACTATATCATATGAATCTCCATAATCTAATCTTAGAATTACCTTTTCCATTCATCTCTGTATCACTCTGAATTTAGTTTCTAGTCATTTTATTAATAATGTTAATTTTTGTAATTCACATCCCTATGTTATACAGGGTATCTCAAAATAGATGCAACCCATTAATATGATAATGATTTATTACTAAGACAATCACTATGGCAGTCATTTGGAACACGTGCTGTAAAAAATCCATCCTTTGAGCAAGCAACATCAAATCAATGTTTTTTTTTTATTGTTATTATATCAACTTACAGGACATGCAATCTTTATTTGAGTTTCTTGTCTCAGTAATAAATCATATTAATGGGTTGCATCTATTTTGAATCAGTTTTGAATGATTTTATCTCCAAATAAGTAGTGATGCAAAAAGTTTTTTTCCTGTCCTGTCCAAGGTATTGTGATTGAAGATTAATAGTTGTTATAGTATACTATTTACAAATCTGAAACAAAACAAACACAACATTATTAGTAGTAGAGTTATCAGCAGTCACATAGGGCCAGTGTATATTGAAACATCCTATAGTTGGTATTATACTCGGATTGCTTAAAGCATATTTCTAAGATGGCTGTCATTATTTTAAGATTTTTACTAAATACCCTCTGATCTATCATTTCTATTTCATTTGTTGAATTTTTCTCAAATTTTACTGTCTGTCCTTAGTAGTTATATTCTTTAACATCTTCTAGAACTTAATATTTTATTTTCATGATTATTATTTGTCTGACTTTGTCTATCTTTAAAGCAATTTTCTAACTCAATTTATTCTTTTAGTTATTTTGCATTGCTACCTAGGAAGCAGCGTCTCATCAACCGAAAAAGACATCGACACACGACTAACGAAAGCATGGACAGCTATCGATAGGCTCTCGATCATATGGAAATCAGACCTGACCAATAAAATGAAACACAGTTTCTTCCAGGCAGCGGTCGTATCGATACTGCTATATGGATTCACTACTTGGACGCTAACTAAATGGCTGAAGAAGAAGCTAGACGGCAATTACACAAGAATGTTGAGAGCAATATTGAACAAGTCCTGGCAACACCCCACAAGACACCAACTATATGGCCACTTGACTCCCATCACGAAAACTATACAAGTTAGACAAACCAGACATGCAGGACACTGCTGGAGAAGCAAGGACGAACTCATCAGTGATGTACTCCTATGGACCACCACATATGGCCAAGCAAAAGCAGGACGACTAGCTCGAACATACATACAGCAGCTATGTGAGGATACAGGATGTAGACTTGAAGACCCGCCAGAAGCGATGAATGATAGGGAGAAGTGGCGAGAGAGGGTCAGGGATATCCGTGCTGGCGTCACAACATGATGATGATGATGATAGCTCATCTGATGATTTAAAAATTAGTAAGTCATCAGTAATTCTTTGATGGTTCAAATATTCTCCATTTATATTTACTCAAATTCTTTCCAATTTATTTCCTGGGAATGCTTTCAAGACATGCAGTAAATAATTTAGGCAAAATCATATCTTTCTATACATATGGTGGAGGCTGTTAAGTCAGCTTCACTAAAGTATTAGCACGAATATTGTTCTAAAATTCTCTGAGGGCTGGTTGTTTTTATTCCATTATTTATTCAGGCAAGCATTTTTGTCATTGTTAATTCAAATGCAACATTCTGGCAAATGCACTCTTTACCTTTTCTCTGGACACAACATGCACCTTGAATTAGTAAATTTATACACAAAAGTGATAATTCAGTTAGTCTAATAAAAGTCATGTGAAGATAAATTGATCTTTTGCTATTGAACTATTATTTAATTGAATTTAGATGTGTGACACAGACAAATCTAATGAGAAAATACTATTTAAAAAGTATGATGCTTGAATACAATCTATAATCAGAAACTGAAAGAACTTATAAGTTCAATGGAAAGAAAGAAATGTATTGTCTATCAGTCTAATATAATTTCTTTCTTTTATATTTTAACTCATTGCATCTCAATAATTCAAACTACATTCTATTTTATTATAAATATTCCCCTATGGCATTGTGGCTAATGTGCCAAACTTTGACATTGTACTAAATGAGTTCAAACTCCAGTTGCTCAATCATGTTCACTTTTGGACTAATACCCTTGTGAAAGCTATGAAATCACTTATACCCAACAACTATGGATTTAATAATACCACTGTCCTTCTGAAAGGCAACCATGGTCTTTAAGGCTGACAAATAAATAACTGAAATATTGTGATATCAACATTATGAAAGAGATGTTTTATTTGGTTTGGTCAGGTTTTATGGCATATCAACAACTGTTGATTAATTAACGCCAAATTCTCTTTAAACATATATATTAGATATTTAGGATTTACTTTGGTTTGGGTATATGGCATATCAAACATTGATGGTTATTTCATACCAAATCCTGTTTAAACATACTTATTAAATACATATACATATATATATGATTTTGTAGATAACATTTTCAAATGAGCCTGAGCTCTTATTTGCATACAGTCAAATGGTTTCAAGTATTGCTATATAACACTCACAATTTAGCATCAGTCATTTGTTTGTTCTATTTGATCCTTAGATAGGACCCTATCAGGTACTAACACTCCAAGTCAGAGTGGGCCTTGGAGCAATGACATTGAAGGGATACTCCACATTATCCAAATCTCCAAGGCTGAAGTCTTGCTATCAGATGGTTTACTGTCATATCCAGGAGACTTGCTGCGGTGGAGGGAGGGGGATCTTACCCCTCTCCAGAAATGCTGTTGGTGTATTATACAGCCCTAGCTGACTGAAAACAGATGTTTAGTGGTATGAAAAAATTTCTGTATTCAAATATCAATAGTAAAGTACAACTGTTAATTTAAAAAAAATAATTTAAATTATTTCTTCCTCTCTTGAAAAGCAATATATATATATATATATATATAGTCATCCACAGACAGATCTGTTTCGTTCTATCAGAACTCATCAGTGTGGCTAGACAGTATCTTCCCGTAGCTGGGATCGAAAACCGGTTGACTCAAACGTCAACACAAGCTTCTAACCATTCAGCCACGAGGAGATATTAGCTGCGAAGTAAATTTTAAACGGTTATGAATCACAATTAATATTGTTTACATACATCCGTTCAATGGTAGCCAAGACCTCAATTCAAACGAAGAGGCTTGCAATAATCGCTAATGGCAACACGATTACTTCTTTACCAGAGAACTCAACTCCATGGGGGTAGGGGAGTATATATATCTCTATAGTCATTCACAGACAGATCTGTTTTGTTCAATCAGAACTCATCAGTGTGGCTAGACAGTATCTTCCCGTAGCTGGGATCGAAACCCGGTTGACTCAAACGTTAAACCAAAGCTTCTAACCATTCACCCACGAGGAGATATTAGCTAACATTTTGTTATCTAGTCAAAACTGCCTAAGTATAGAAATTATTAATATAGTAAAGAATGAATAAATAAATATATATATATATATATATATATATATATATATATATATATATATTCATTCTTTACTATATTAATAATTTCTATACTTTGGCAGTTTTGACGAGATAAAATGTTTGCATCTGACTCTTTGTTCTTTTTGACAATAATCCTAGTAAATAATTTTTTAAAAAGTGAGGTGCTTAAGGTGTAAACCTGACATTTTATGCCAGAGAGTTGCTAAAATGCCAGCAGCTTCAAAAATAATGCTGTAAATGATTTTGTCAAAGGTCAAAACAACAAAAAAATGTTGTCATAAAAACAACAAAGATCAAGATACTTGTCTGAATTATTCACAAAATAGAATCACTTACTTATTAAGAAATGAGGTAGCATGAAATACTCTTCAAAGTTTTAGGCAGTCAGTCAGAGCTAATATTCGAAATTAGAGGAGTCGTTGCTGTACACTTGAGTGGAGAAGATAAGTTGACCAATTGTGCTGGTCTGTTATAAATGAAGAGCTCCCCCTTCTGGGTTTCTTGTTTGTCAGGACTGACTCATTCAACCTTTTAAACTCTACCTTTAAGTGGCCAGCCTCAACTCTAAATTGATTCTAAATAAAAACTGATCGATTATTTTTCACTTCCTTTGAATAAGTGAATGAATTAGTAAGCCGGAAAAGTTTGTTCACTGAAACAGATTATATCCTATATAAAAGATCATGTGCTAGAACACTTGTCTAGAATTCATGGGTTCCATAGTTCAGTACCTAAGCACTTAATAAATCAGTTTTAATTAAAATCAATTTGCAAGATAATGAGCAAGTATACCACTTGCAAAAAGTGCGAGTACAACACTTGCAAGAATCTAACAGTTAGTGCAAAGGAAAATAGAATCAGATGTAAAGTTCAAATACCAACTAAGTCTGTTTGCATTTACTTTGCCCTAATGTCCTTGAGAAAGGCCTGGATCTACTTCTCTCAGCTATTAGTTAATAGAATATCTAAGCAGATTGGATTCTTTAGCTTTAACAACCAATCTTGGGGAAGAAAAATTCTGAATTCAAAACTTAGAGGATAGCAACAGGGAATTGTTTTTTCTATCTCTCCCAAGAACAGTTATAATAATGTGCAATTTGCTGATAAAGGAAGTTGTGGAGATCTATGATTTCTTTTGTTGTAGGAAACACTTTCTATTCTACACTATTGGCAAGTTTGTCGTCAGTCATTATAGTTTTTGCTTGATATTCCTCCAACTTCCCATCAGGTGGAATTTGACACAGGGTTATTTTATTGTAGGTGGGGGAGGGCATGCATGAATCAAGAGTTATGTGCAGTCATCACTTGTCAGGGTGTCTGTTTACAGCCAGATTAATTGGAAAATTTAAACATTCAATTTCTATTGAAACCTTTTAAATGTAGGCAAGGATTAGAATGTTGTATCCGTTCCTGCCTCTTTGTCAGGTTTTTGTCTTCCAACAGGCTTTGATAATGAGGTTAGTTTGGTTCTAGGAAGTTTAACCCTTGAGTTGGATCTCTCCAAAGGGCAGGATTGGGGTAGTCTGACATTTTCAGAACACTGTTCCTGGGGACTGAACAATTTTTGTCCTATCCAAGTATGTCTCATGCTTGAGTAAGAAAAATATTGCCTATGTCAAATTGTCCAACTGACCATGTGTTGAGTACTACCCCTGTAGGCAGTAAAGTATCAATTTTGTGAGATGATACTCAATGAAAAATTCTTCCAAAACAATAAATATTTTTCATATGAATTTAGAAACACTTGCGTGGCAGCCTTCTTCTGTAGCCATTAAAAATCAAAATCAAGTTACTTCTTATTTATAGAATTTATATTAGAATTGATTTCAAACAAAAAAACTAATAAATAACTGGAAGTACTCCATAATTAGTACATAATAACTATCTCCTTTGAGAAATTACAATGACTGAAAGCAAGTCTCACACTAATATTATCAAATTACAATTCAGTTACAATTACCGGCTCATTGGCCCAGTGGGTAGAGTGTTCGCCAATGGCCTGTGAGACCTGGATTCAATCCCAGGTCGCGTCATACCAAAGACTTTAAAAATGGTACTTGATACTTCCTTGCTTAACACTCAGCAATATAAGGTATGTACCAAGGGTAAAGTGGAGCAATCCTGGGAAAGGAGTAGTGCCCTCCTCTACACCTCAGTTTAATAGCTATTGAAAAGGGAGCCTTCTGGTTGCCCTTGACTATAGTCACCAACTTTACTTTCTTACAATTCAGATTGCAAAGATTATACATTCCATAAGCTGAAAACCAACTGTGCTCTCATCTTCCATGCTTTAGGTTGGTTGGTTGGTTGGGTTTTTATCGCATATCAATCCTTGTAGGTTATTCAATACTGAATCCTGTTTATACACATATAGATTAAATATATCTGATTTGTAAATGAATTATCTATTGGTAAAATTTCAAACAAGACAGAGTACATTTGTTTGTACATAGTTAAATAATTTCAAGTACTCCAATCTGTCATGAATAATTCTATCAAATATTATTCATTTGTTTGCCCACAGCTAAATGGCTGCCAGTATTGCTATTTAACACAAATCATTGTATTCAACATTATTCATTCATTTGCACACTGTTAAATAGTTTCGAATATTGCTATCTAACACTAACAATTCAATTTAACACCAGTCATTTGTTTGCACACAGTTGAATAGTTAAGCATTTCTATTTTACCCATAGAGGAAACTCTAACCAGAACTACCTCTCCTTGTCTGAGTAGACCTGAGAGTAATGTCAATGAAGGGGTACTCTACGTTTCCCAAAGCTCCAGAACCGGAGCCTCGCCATTAGATTCAGTTTACTGACCTACCCAGGACACTAGTTCAATTCGACCCATAGAAGGGATCCTAACAGGTACTACCACTCTGAGTCGGAGTGGACATGGGAGTAATGGCAATGAAAGGATACTCCACATTCCCCAAAGATCTAGGACTGAAGCTTCATCAACAGTTTATTGTCATATCCAGGACATGTATGGGGAGGTCTTACTCCTCTACAGAGATGCAGTCAGCATAATTTACAACTCTAGCATACTGGGCTGCCTCCATGTTTTAGTTAATAGGCAGAGTATCATACTCAAAATTGGACAAATTCATTATTTTTACTTTAAAGATATAGTTTGATCACATTATTCATGAGATTGCACAGTAAATGGCTGAGCATATAACAGGCTTCCAATTTCTTCTTATAAGTCATTGAAGGTCCTCACAGCTTCAGGATTACAAAGAAATATATCAGTAATAACCAAAGTTCTGATCTTGTCAGGGAATCAAGAAATCTGCTGTGAAGAAACCTTGTCTTTTGGAGTCAGTAATCCCTTCAATTCAGCACCAGGTCTAAGTGAATTATAATATATACTGTAGCCAAGAATGTCTATAGAAATAGGTGATATAACAGATTTCTCTTCATTGAAAATAAGATTGTAGAGTTGAATGATCAAGTTTTTGTGTCACTGATGAGTCTTTCTGGCTATGATAATGTTGTCCATATAAGAATACATTCTACATAGGCTAATATTATCTGTAGACCTTTGGAAACAAGCAATACTTTTTGAGAACCTATATCGAACTCTGCAAAACTAATACAGCTTACTATAGGCTTTGAAAGCTGCATATGACTTGTCTTCATCTTTGATGAATAATTGGCAATGAGTACTCTCCAAATCTAGTGAACAATGATACTTATAATGAGAAGTTTCTGAGATGAGATCATCTTGTGATAGGATAAGTATCCAATCTCTTCATAAAAGCTGTAAATCAACTACCAAGCTTTTTTGGAGGTGCTCATTTTTAAGGATCAGAATTTGAGTCTTCCAAGAAAATATAATCTATTATTATTATTATTGCTCTTTTGAACTTTCATGTTCTACAGTTTTTTCATTTCCCTGCCAAGGTCCAGATACTTATACAACTTCTCGCTTTCTTTCAATTTTATTCTGTGGTCTACCCAGACAGCAAAGTCCACAACTCTGCAAGTTCTCTTTTTTTGTTGACTATCACTAAGTCTGGTTATCTGGCCAAGATTAGGTGATCCTTTTATACCTCAAAATAACAGTTTAATTTGTGCATATCATTCTCTAGGACAGATTCTGTGTTGAGCATATACCATTTGTTCACAGCCAAATTTCAATTTCTTGCACAATTCCCAGTAGATCCCCTTGCTCACCCAGCCATGTATCATGATTATTATTCTAATCCTTGAGAATTTTTCAAATCAGCATTAGCTGATGGTCTTTCACTAAAGTTTGAGTGACTGTAATTCTCCTCAAGTCTCTAGGACTCTTCTCAGTATTCTAGCCACTCTCAGTGGTGTAGTAGTTTGGATGGTCTCCACTCATCCTCTTATTTCCAAATCCTCCTGTCTCTTTAATAATCCTTAGGTGACTACAAAGAGCACCAATTATAATAGGTATAAATATCACTTTCATGTTCCACAGTTTTTTCATTTCTCTTATCCTTCTTTTCACTATCTTTCAATTTTACTCAGCTGGGACAGCAAAGTCCACAAATTTTACAAGGTCCTTATTTTTGTTGATTATTATAAGATCTGGCTGTCTGCCTGAGATTAGATGAGCCATTTGTATGTTAAAATTAATCTTCAAGATTTAGTTGTAATTGATTTGAAGTGAGGAGTAAGAGAGTATATCCACTAATGCAGATGGTTCACAGCAAATGACAGAAATGAAGACCTTTCTTACCACCATCAAATATGATTGATATGTTTGAAAGTTATCTCATGAAGTTTTGACTAAGAAAGACATCACTGCAAAAGTCAAATAATGAACAAAGTTGTGTATTGAAATACCACTCATCTTGGTGGTTAATATCAACATCAATACTGTTGACATCCTATCTTGACTTATGGGACGTGCAATTATCTCCCCCTGGAGGAAGAGGGAGCTGTGAGGAGAGGAAGGAGGAAAAGAAGGGTTGACCACTTTTTAGAGGGATCTCTTTGAGACAAGTCGCACGTGTCAACTCTAAAATAAAATACATATTTATCCTATTCTTGCCTGGACCTTATTTATCTTAATTAACAAATACTATCATCCCTTCACAAAAAGGTAAAATGATATGAAGCCATGCATGCTCTCTAAGTCCCAAATTCGATCCTTGTATATGATTGTATTTTAATATTTAATTTTTATTTCAATTACATATAGATACATAAACATGTATGGAAGCATGCTTAGCTTTGACATAGGAAATGGAACAGGTGACCTGAGTTCAAATCCTGGACAAGGTTGTTTGTGTTCTATAAAAGACACCTGATACCAGAAGCACAACCCAATAATTATGCCTCCTTGTTTTCCCCTACTTACAAGTTAATGTAAAATTACTATTTTTAGTTTAATAACACAGTAAAGTGATTAATTAATTTCTTTGGTTACATTTTTTGGTAACTGATTTCTTTAACCAGGTAATATTTTGTGTTATGAACCATCATGGAAATAACATCAGTACTTTGAAGTTGTAAATGCCCTGGTATGAATCACAGATTAAACAGATTCAGATTTAGTAACAGCAGCCACAGTTGGTGCAGAAGAACGTGTAAAAGATTTCATTGCACTATCAAGAGCTTCAGCTTGATCAGCAACTATACTCAGATATAGAGTTTTGGTTTTCTGTAAGTACTGCCTAAGAGTATGAAACAGCAAACCAATGATAAATGTATCGTTTATGCAATCATTCCAATTTTGGGAAGTGTTAATAGTCTTTAAGTTGTAATCCTTGCTGAGCATCTGGGATTCCTGTAGATGTTTATCAATGGCCTCCCACCTCTTTGTTCCCAAGTAGACAATAAATGTCTTGTAAACACTTCATTTTTGGACTGCCAATGTCTTCAAGATGATTCATCGCTGAATCATCGGTAGTGTATTCTACAGTGTAATATTAATAATTTTATCCAGCTTATTAGTCTTATAGTCCTTAACAGACTGCAGAAATGCAGAAAAAAACTATATAGTTTAGCATTGATCAAACTGGGCTTTTCAACAGCTAAAGTCAAAGGAAATAATTAATCATAATAGTGACCACAGCTATGGGTAAATAGTAGGACAGACTGGGTTCTTCAGCCTTGGAGTCTAGGAGAAGGAAAACTCTGAATTCAAACCTGTTAAACTCCGCTTAAAAATTGACCTTGTGTCACATCCTGCCCGAGCGGAGGGGTTGGGTAAATATGATAATAGTGACCACAGCTATTTTTAACTTTTCTTTGACATTAGTAAATGGGTTACTCTTTTAGCTAACCATATATCACTTATTTTAACTAAAAATGAATTGTTTCTCACACATTTGCAATGATTAAAATGTTTACTTTTTGAAATACAGTAAATTTTAGATTTTGATTTCTGAGATCTTTTATATCCAAATTATACCCTTGATAATGACCAATGTTGGTGGACAGCACTCAGGGAAAAAATTTCAATCAATTTTTCTATAAAAATTAAGTAACATTTTGAAATATTGTACAAGAAGAAAGTTAAAAAGTTATTAAAATATAACTTACCTGTGTTTTTTTAATGAAATGTGTTTGAAAAAAAAACACTGTTATCTATCTATCTATCGACAGTGGGGTGAAATAAATATTTGTACATATGAAAATTTTTGTTTTCTATCTTTCAAACATAGCCTGAACAAAATGTTTTTATGTACATTTACTGTATAAATATATTTTCTACTAATATCTGTTTATAAACTTAGGTTACAAAATAATTTCACAGAAATTGATGCCATTTATTCCTTTTCATGAGTAAAAAAAGTAATCATACAGTACAACATTGTTACAATATTTTTCTAGAATGTTCCAATAATGCTACCAGTACCCATAGTTAGCCTTCTAGAATGCTTCAATAATGTTATCACTAACTATAGTCAGTTTTAAAATTCTCACCAGAAATTTTTCTACAATTGCTTGTCATACGAGAAGGTTCTGATCATGGCAAAAGGTAAAGAATTGAGTAAATCACAAAAAGCACTGATTTTTAAGCTTTGAAAACATAGAGAAGGTTATGGAAACATCTCAAGTAACCTGAATATTCCTTTTACTACAATAATTTCATTCATTGCAAGGTTTAAAAGACATAACACAGTGGAAACAAGAACGAGTGCTCCAAGGAAGATTTCTCCCAGATTATCAAGAAAATTAGGATGCCTGATTAACCAAAATCCAATGGTTACACATGAAGAGCTGCAGGAAGATTTGCGTCCATCAGGATGTAGTGTAACCAAATGAACAATAAGTGATGAAATGCTGAGGAATGGTCTAAAATCACAGAGACCAAAGAAAACTCCTCTCTTATTGAAACGACATAGAGATGCAAAGTTGAAATTCATAAGACAGTATAAAGAAAAGGAAAAGGAAAATTTGTTTTGGGAAAGAGAATTATAGACAGATGAAACTAAAATTGAGTTGTTTGGTCATAATTATCGAAATCATGTGTGGAGGAAAGATGGTGAAGCCTACTCACCAAAGACCACAACACCAACTGTGAAATTTGGTGGTGGCTGTATAATAATTTGGTGATTTTTTTCAGGGAATGATGTGGACAAAATATCAGCAATAGATGGGAAAATGAATGCTCAAAAGTATAAACAGATCTTGCAAGAAAATTTGATGTCTTCTGTTAAGAGTCTTGAGCTACCTTCTGATTAAATTTTCCAGCTGGATAATGATCCCAAGAATACAGTTAAATCTACAAAGCAGTGGTTGTCTAAAAATAATATTAATGTTTTGCAATGGCCAAGTCAGTCCCTGAATTTGAATCCAATTAAGAACTTGTGGTAATTTTTGAAAATTCAAATCCAAAAAAGAGCACCAGCAAACATCAATAATCTGAAGACAATATGCAAGGAAGAATGGTATAAAATACCTACTAATTATTTGCAAGAAATTAATTGAAAACTACTGGAAGAGATTAGTGGCTGTTGAAGTGAATAAAGACTATTCTACAATGTATTCAATGAAGATAATGCATTATTTTTTGTACTGTACAATTACTTTTTTTACTCATGAAAATGAGTAAAAGTAATTTTGTAAAAGTAATTGTAACTTAAGTTTATCTACACAGATGAGTAGAATATATTCTTATAGAGTAAATGAATATATAAATTTTGTTCAGGCTATGTTTGGAAGATAAAAAATGAAAATTTTCATATGTACAAATATTTATTTCACCCCACTATATATATATATATATATATATATATATTCAGATGAATATAAACTCAGTTGTAATAAAAATAGCAATCAATTATTAAACTAAAGGCTATGATTATAATGGCTATGTTATCTTCATTAATTCAAGTAATTGAGTGTTCATCTTAAAATTTACTTTTGTTGTTTTAGAATCTAATGTGTCTTTTATAGTAACATGTTTTATTCTAAGGAAAATTTTAGAATGGTTTCTATTATCAAATGTTGTTGGGTTAGCTATGGTCGGCAGTGTTGGTTGAGGTCAGACTGGAGCATTAGTTGTACCTATGGCATGACATCTATTAGGTGACTTAGACTCTTGATATATAAGTACCATGACTGACATACTGCTATTGGTTGCCACTTATGTAACTTCAATATGTGTGCTGTATGGCCATATTTGCATAGCATGTGTGTGTGTGTGTGTGTGTGTGTGTGTGTGTGTGTGTGTGTGTGTGTGTGTGCAAATATGCATATTCATAAGCTGGTGGTGTTACTTCATTGAAACATAACTAAATAATATTCTTCCACTACCATATGAAAGTAAGCAGAAAGGATCAATATCTAAAAAAGGAGACCTGGTTTTGAAATGAAACTAAGTATTTCTTCTTACAGTGTAGAGAGAAATAACAAGCCTTACCCAGCAATACAAATACTAATATTCTAGTTACGGAACAGATTACTCATAAAAAAATAATAATGATATGAATTGTAAAAAGAAGTAGACTTGAATTTGGAGTGAAGATTTGACAATAAGATAATATGCCAACTAAAATATTTAGGTGTCTCACATACACACCAATGAAATACATTGATGTATGAGGATCATTAGATAAGTTTTCGAATGGGCACTTTTATTGATAGTACACACATAAAACTCTAGTCCCCTTCGAAGTAATCTCCTCCGGCTGCAATGCACTTGTTGTACCGTTCCAACAACTTCTGGAAGGCCCCATGGAACTCCTCTTGTGTGAGCATGTCAATGACCTTCGTCACAGCCTCTTTCATCTCCCCAGTTGTCTCATAATGACAGCCTCTGAGCTTAGGGAAAAACCAAAAGTCATAGGAAGCCAGGTCTGGGCTATACGGAGGGTGAGGACCTGTCTTGATGCTCATCTTAGTCAAATAGTCTGTGACAAGGATGGAGTTGTGGACTGGTGCATTGTCTTAGTGGAAATGCCACTGACCCAATTTGAAGAGTGCGGTCCTCTTCCGACAGAATCTCTTCCTGAACTCCCTTAAAACCTTAACATAGTAACCCTAACCCTAACCCTTTGGCCAATCAACTCTGGTCTATTGACTTCCTTACTCCTCCAACACCTCTCATCATCCCTCACAGACTGCCTACCTTCCTCGATCTCTTATGCCACTCAAAAACTGATGCTTGATTCATGCAAGATATCAAAAAGTAGTCTGAAACATTCCATATGTTTCTGTGGCATTTTTTCCAAGTTTAATACAGAATTTTGTTGCATATCGTTCTTCTAGAGTGTCCTCATGTCCAGATTGCATTTTCAAAATTCACCAGTTGTGACAATCAGGCTTTAGTAGGGTATATTCCAATTCCTGCTGTAGCTGTTCATTTAAACCTGAAATCATAAAAATTGGTCAGTCATCTCATAAGATGTATAGCAAGTATATACTGAATTTTCAAGAGTCTACGATAATTTTAAATGCCTGTACAAAAAAAGGCTGGAAATTCATTGAATGCACCTCGTATTTCTACATAAAAATAAGAGATTAGAATGGCATGGTATTATATTGTATAATTTATATATAAAAATAAAACACTACATATAACATGGGATTACATTGTATGATATTAAATACAATTATAATTGTCTGTCTTTATTTACATCAGTTGATGTAAGTAAATATCAAAGTGATGAAAGAAATTAGCTTGCTGTATTATAGGTACTGAATTTAAATGAACCTATGCTTAGGTTAGCTAACAAACATCTTTTTAAAAAAATCATCAAATTTCATTCTTTAAACACTTCTTTTAAATTCATTTTCAGTTGTGTTTTCTCAAGGGAGAAGTTCTTGGCCTTTTATTTAAATTGATAAAAGTGACATTGAAATATTCATGATCATAAGAAGTTTGTGATTTACTTTTAAACGTAAACAGATTATATTAGTTTGTCTAAATTCAAATGATTATATTAGATCTTAATGTATTAAATCCATTTTATTGTTCTTATTGAACTTAATATTTGTTTTCAGAGAATCAAAAAAAGAATGCTACTTCAAAATATATAGTTAATATTATTCCCAAATTCTCATTTATTTGATATAAATATAATAATAACAATCATCATCATCATCATCATCATGTCGTGCCGCTAGCATGGATATCCCTGACTCTCTCTCGCCACTTCTCCCTATCGTTCATCGCCTCTGGCAGGTCTTCAGGGCTACATCCCATATCCTCACATAGCTGCTGTATGTATGTTCAAGGTGGTTGTCCTGCTTTTGCTTGTCCATATGCAGGGGTCCACTTCTGAGCTTGTCCTTGCTTCTCCAGCAGTGTCTTGCATGTCTGGTTCATCTAACTTGGACAGTTTTTATGATGAGAGGCAGGTGGCCATATAGTTGGTGCCTTGTGGGGTGTTGCTGCCAGGACTTGTTCAATATTGCTTGCATCATTCTTGTGTAATTGCTGTCTAGCTTCTTCTCCAGCCGTTTTGTTAGCATCCAAGTTGTGCATCCATATAGCAGTATTGACACAACCGCTGCATGGAAGAAACAGCATTTTGAAATTATAATTGTGATAAGACAGTGTATGCAGAACTTACCTTCTTGACTAATTGCTAAATAAAAGCTAAAAACCCAGTTAGTTTTACCATTTACCTATAGCTGTGAGGTAAAAGAGAGGGAGTTGTGCCTTTTGCAAGGGCATAAGCACAAAGTGAAATGTAAACAACCTTGTTCAGGACTGGAAACAGTGTAGTAGTATCTGTTAAAGTCTCATCAAAAGGTCAAATAAATCTATTTAAAAATTATTTGTATGAAATTGGAATACTTGATGTCATATAATTGTAATTTTTTTGTATTAAGAACAGTTACTTGAAGCTATAGATGTTTACTAAGAATTGGGATTTCTTACTTGAAACTATAACAGCCTGTAAATAAATGACTGTTATTAAATACTTAAAACCAATTAATTATTACTATCAGATGGAAATGTTTGAAACCATTCAAGTAAGTAAAGTTGGCGACTGTAGTTGAGGGCAACCAGAAGGCTCCCTTTTCAGTAGCTACTACACTGAGGTGTAGGGGAAGGCGATACTCCTTTCCCTGGATTGCTCCACTTTACCCTTGATATGTACCTTATGATGCTGAGTGTTAAACAAGGAGGTATCAAGTACCATTTTTTAAGTCATTGGTATGACTCGACCTGGGATTGAACCCCGGTCTCCTGGACCATTGGCAAACACTCTACCCACTAGACCAATGAGCCAGTTTTTAAGCCATTCAACTGTGTGCAAATTATTTGTATTAGATAGGAGTACTTGATGTATGCAAAAAACTTTTCAGACACAACAAAACAAAAATGTAAATATAAATATACAATTAAAATAAAAACTGTGATTATATCAGATCTGGTTACTTGATTAAAATTATTTATCTTAGTGGATTGAGCATTTTAGTTTTTCTTGGATTTTCACAATATTTTTGTAATATGTTTTATTTCCAGGAAGATTTTAAAATTATTCCTATTGTTAATTAATTTCTAGCTAAAGAAACATATATTGAAGTGTTATAAAACTAGGACTTATTTTGGAAGCAACCACCAAGCAGAAGTTTGAAGAATTGTTTTGCATTAAATTGACACATTAACTATAAATATATTAAAGATCTCATTAGAGTACTGGGTCTTTTTTTTGGTGGTGGGTGGAAGAAGCAAATGTTAAGATGTTCAGGACATGAGAACTGCTAGTTTTTGTAGGCACATTTTCAACAAAAACAGATGAGGATACAAATTCTTCCAGTTTAGTGATGATTAAGAAGCATCACTTACCTAGCAACATGGCTTTGAAAATTCTTCGTCCTGAGCAAATACCTAGTTAAAAAAAAGACAAGGCAGTGATTTGAAAGAACAGATCAATGTTAGCAAGTTGTTGCTGCTTTAATGACATGTACCATCTCCATGCAAACTGCTTATTCACACTGTCAATATGACTTTCAAATGTGAATGATCACCAGTGCTTCTTGTCATGAATATCATTCTCTATCTGTCTCATTGGATCTATGTTACTGTCTACAAGAGCTGAAAATCTCAGAAATTATTTCATTTATTCAAAAAGAAAACCAGACCTGAAACGTGAAGCGGAAGAAATGACATATGCCAACCTGGATCACAAACTTTGCTGATCTAAAATGAGATAGCAGAAATTGAGTCACTTGAAGCAGTTGGTCATTCATCCGGTCAGTCATTTAGCCAGCTGTCCATCCATCTATCTATCTTGCCATCAAGTTAGTGAACCTGCCAACAAATACTGAATCAACTCAACATTTGGCTGGGGGGATATTTCCAATGATTCCGGCAATGAGCCGTGAAACAGACAATTTGTTTCAGCTTGTAGAGGTGTGCTAGCATAGACGGAGATAACTTTAGACTGCAGCACTGGCTCCAGTGTATTTTATAGCGGAAGGTGAGAAAAAGAATAAGGAAAGGAAGAGGGTTTCAAGTAAGGACAAATCAATAGCACAGTGAGCTGATATCAAAAAGTCACAAGTAATGGTGATAGAATTAGCCAGTAAACATGCAATGTCTACAGAAACCTATTTGTTGAATTTCTACTGCAGGAAACTGGAGAACTTAAAGTTAAATGGTTTTCCTTGCCAATAAGGAACAAACACTCATTTTCAGGGCCGGTGCCAAGGAAATGTTTATGGGAAAATGTTCTTCTGTAGCCAAGGAAAGACAATTTTCCTTGTATAAATTCATGGCAACATAATAAAGAGCTCTTCACAAATGGCCTAAAGTACAAGGTCTTGTTTAAAACTACTTAACAGAATATGGTCTTTCATCTTCTTAATTTAATTAAGAGCAGCTTACAATAACATGTGTAATGTCTAAAACCCGATTAAAATTGCTCTAACTACTTTGGCACAGTGACTGGTATTGTAAGCATTCAAGTTTATCATTTATCATTAAAAGTTTAAGTCAAGTTACATCAATTTAACTTTTGTTTTTATATTGTCTATCCTTTATTTTGTGTAATTACATTTTGAAGGTTTTGTTTTAAATAACCTACAAAAAGTGATATGTCATTTAATACAGAAACTAACCCAAAGTTGTTTCCAAATCATTACATTACAGGCCTACCACCAGCAATCTTCAAATCCTCATGTTAGATAATGATAATGATAAGGTACTTTCCCTTATTTGTCTATAATTAATTATAATATCAATTTTATAAATAATGTGACCTGACATCACACTTAATAAAAGCAGCCTTTAAGAAAGGATTGATTGATCTTAATGGCATGTAAACACATTTAGGGTAATTTTATGCAGAGAAGTTAGGGATTTACATTCATTGAGCATTCATATTTACATTTTGGTATGGTTGTTCCCTAAGATTTTTTGCACACAGTCATATGATTGCAAGAATTCCTATCAAATACAAATAGGGGGGTGTCCTCGCGGTGTAGTGGTTAAAGCGATGGACTGCGGAATCGTAGTACGTGAGTTCGTACTCGAGTCGAGCTATTACATTCACTTTCGGGCAAAAACCCTTGGGAAAGGTATGAATCCCCTTATCCTCCCAGCTATTGGTTAAATAGTACCACTACTGTTCTTCTTGGAGAATGGCTTTGGCATTAAATAACCTACAAAGTTTGATATGCCATAAACAAAGAAACCAAACCAAATACAAATAATTTGCACAATGTTGTATGATTTCAAGTATTCCAATGTAATACTAATAAATTCTGTGTTTTCAACTTACTATTTCTATTTGATAAGAATCATCTGTTTACACACAGACAGTTTCAAGTAACTAATAATAGTTTGTTGTAAACAATTAATAGCTTCAAGTAACTATTCTTAATACAAATAAGTTAGTTATATAGCATCAAGTATGCGAGTTCATACTCCAGTCGTGCTATAATGTTCACTTTTGGGCAAATACCCTTGGGAAAGGTATGAACCCCCTTATCCTCCCAGCTATGAGTTAAATAGTACCACTACTGTTCTTCTTGGAGAATGGTTTTGGCATTAAATAACCAGCAAAGGTTGATATGCCATAAAACAAAGAAACCAAACCAAATACAAATAATTTGCACAATGTTGTATGATTTCAAGTATTCCGATCTAATACTAATAATTCTGTGTTTTCAACTAACTATTTCTATTTGATAAGAGTCATCTGTTTACACACAGACAGTTTCAGGTAACTAATAATAGTTTGTTGTAAAGTTATGATATCAAGTATTTCTATCTAATTCAAATAATTATTCCTCTTTAATAATAATCTTTAGTTTGCACACAGTTATATGGTTTTAAGTAACTAATAATTATCCTTAGTAAACAATTATAGCTTCAAGTAACTATTCTTAATACAAATAATTTAGTTATATAGCATCAAGTATTCCTATTGAATACAAATAATTTCTAAACAAATCTATTTGACCCATAGATGGGATACCAGCTGGTACTACTACTCCATTTCAAAGTGAACCTGAGTGTAATGGCAATGAAGGCATACTCCATATACTCCAGATCTCCTGAATGAGAGCCCCACCATCAGATGTAGATTAGTGTCATAAACAGGACACTCCTTTTTGTGGATGTCCTACCTCTTTATGAGAAATACTGTCAGTATATTCTAAGCCCTGCTGACAAGGTAGAAGTTTAAATAAAGATGATATTTCAGCAGTCATATTCATAAAATAAATTCTATGTGAAAAGCAAATTTACTGTTAATGGCTTGCATGACTGATACAACCCATTACCAAGAAAACTGTACCTTGGACATTTTGACTTTTTTGATTGGAGTAAATATAAGTGTATTTAAAGGTCTGAGATAGGTGTTTCCCATTATAACCAAGGGTTAGTTGTTGAGCCAAGTTAAATCAAGAATGTCCAACACAAAAGTTCTCATGTATATATGAACATGCAAGCAACAGCACATTCACAAAAAAAACTAACATTCAATAACTCACAAACTTCGGCACACATACACACATATAACCCCCACTTTTCAAACAAAAATTAGCCATATTAATCATTTTTTAAAAATCTTCACTCTATCCGATGATTGCTGAATGCATGAAACCCAGGGTCACAGACTGTACTAAGTAATATAATGTATATGTATATAATATATAGATATATTTCTATATAAATGCTCTATCATTGATATTGAGTGCTATTTAACAATACTGCAACATTTGGTCCTCCATTAGCTCACCAAGTGAGCTAGTAAGAACCATAAATCTATTTTATGTATATATATATATATATATATATATATATATATATATGTCATATATATATAATAATATATATATAATCTATGTCATATATATATAATCTATTTTATATATATATATATATATATATATATATGTCAGTGTGTGTGTGTGTGTGAGAAAGAGAAAGAGAGGGAATGTGTGTGTGTATGTGAAAGAGAGAGAGGGTGTTTGTGTATGTGTATGTATGTGTGTTTAGCTAACCCTGGGTGGGATGCAACATAAGATTGATTTTTAAGTGGATTACAGCTGATTTGGAATCAGAGTTTACCTTCTTTAAGACTGGTTGCTGTACCAAAACTAAAGAGCCCTCTTATCTACCCACAACTTATAGTGGAAGTGGAGAAGAGATGGGTACATGTTTTCTCTGCATTAGCACAAAGTGTAAAATAAACTACCCTGTCCAGGATTTGAACTCTGGTCACCAGGTCCATTTTCTATGATGATAACCATTACTCTATGCATGCCTCCCATGTGTGTGGCTACACATGTGTGTTTACCCACACACTTTTTTGATGACGGCTATCAATGTTTGAAAGTATCAATGGATTTTGCCTTTTTTGACATTGCTAGAGTTTAATATTTTTTTGAATTCAAAGCTGAGTTGAATGTATAATGTTACATAATGTTTCATTCATTGGTGAAATCTATTATTGTTATGTAGTAAAGAAATTCTAACTATTGAATAGTGTGAAATACCATTGGATTTGAGTGATGGATGGTGACCTTGAGATCAAATGGAGGTATGGTTCTCATTGGTTGCTTGGTAACATGATCATAGAATGTCTAAAAGGTTGAAATAAGTTAACATTAGTTGACGACTAGTACTTGAACTGGCTCATTGGCCAAGTGGGTTGAGTGTTTGCCAATGGCTTGGGAGACCTGAGTTCAATCCCAGGTCGAGTCATACCAAAGACTTAAAAAATGGTACTTGATACCTCCTTGCTTAACACTCAGCAATATAAGGTACATATCGAGGGTAAAGTGGAGCAATCCAGGGAAAGGAAAGGAGTAGCACCCTCCCCTACACCTCGGTGTAGTAGCTATTGAAACGGGAGTCTTTGGGTCGCCCTCGACTACGGTCGCCAACTTTAGTTATTTTACTTACTTGAATAGAGTGATTTGAAAAAATTGTAATTTTGCCCCTGTTTTTGGTTTGGTTTATTTTATTCCTTGTTAATGGTATATCAACCTTTTTGGGTTATTTAATGCCAAGTTAATTCTTGTATAAGAATAGCAGTGGTACTATTTAACCCATAGCAGTGGAGGGATAAGAGGTATCATACCTTTCCAAAGTGAACTCCATAGAGCAACTGGAGTTTGAACTCACATACTATGATGTTGCAGTTGAGCACATTATCTACTATACCTTGGGATTCCCCCCACTATGTTTTTGGAAAAGTCATTAACCTATTAAGAATTGTTTGAGCAATTAAACTCATTTTATTACAAGACTTCTTCAGATGTACTATTCATAAGAGAGGGATCACTTTTCCATGGAAATAGATAGTAGAGTCATGAATAGATTTGGCTCATTCCCAGTAATACAACCTACACAGATAATTCCTTTTTCACCAATTTGTATCACACAAGTGATTCCATATCAACACATGGTGATTCTCCATAATTCTCTCCCTGTTAAACAGGTTTATGCATGGTTTGGTTTGGTTTCTTTGTTTCATGATATATCAACCTTACCAGGTTATCAATTCCAAAACTATCCCTGTAGAAGAACAGCAGTGATACTATTTAACCCATAGCTGTGGGGGATAAGGGAGTTCATACCTTTCTCAAGAGTATTTTTCCAAAAGTGAATGTAATAGCACAACTGGAGTTTGAACTCACTTTGAGGCGGCAATCCAGCATTTTAGTCATTATGCCATGGTAACGCCCCAATTAATGCTTGTTGTGTGTATAATGATACTTTCTGCTTCTTATCAAAAGTGGGCATTTCACCTATTAAGATTTCTATATATTATGTCCATATGTGCACAGATGATCCAACATGCCAGCTTTCCATCCGTAGATTTGTCCCATAAAAGTGGGATTGCTTTTCAACAGAAATGAATAGTTTATATATAGGTAAATTTGTTCCAATATATGACATCTGAGCTACAGTATACAGGATATCCTAATGCCTTTTCATATATTTTGTCAAACCAAAAGATAATCTACACATTTTGCAGTCAACTACTCAGGTATTTTTTCAGGTCCAGGGTTTGGAATGTGTTTGCTTATGCCTTGATTCTGTCAACATTTGTGTATATATATATATATATATATATATATATATATATATTGTCATCCACAGACAGACTGTTTCGTTCTATCAGAACTCTTCAGTGTGGCTAGACCCGCAGGACGCTCGAAGCCGGGATCGAAACCCGTCTAACATTACGATAGATTAAGGTTTCAGACCACACAGCTACAAGCGGACTACGTGGTGCCTTCAATAAGTTTCCTGACTTTTTTTGTACAGGAATTTAAAGTTATTGTAGACTCTTGAAAATTCAGTATATTCTTGCTATACATCTTATGAGACAACTGACCAATTTTTATGATTTCAAGTTCAAATGAACAGCTACAGCAGGAATTGGAATACACCCTACTAAAGCCTGATTGTCACAGCTGGTGAATTTCAAAAATGCAATCTTGACTTTAGAAGAACGATATGCAATAAAATTCTGTTTTAAACTTGGAAAAAATGCTATGCGATGAAAGCTGGATCTACTGCTATGACCCAGAGACCAAAAGACAGAGTTCCCAGTGGAAGCATGCTGGCTTACCAGACCCAAGAAGGCCAGACAGAGCAAATCCACCCACAAACTTTTGATGATCTCTTTCTTTGATAGCACTGGCATGATCTACATGCACTGGGTTCCCATTGGACAGACAGTCAACAAGGAATACCATGTTGAGGTTTTAAGGGAGTTCAGGAAGAGATTCCGTCGGAAGAGGACAGCACTCTTCAAATTGGGTCAGTGGCATTTCCACCAGGACAATGCACCAGTGCACAACTCCATCCTTGTCACAGACTATTTGAGCAAGACAGTTCCTTACCCTCCCTATAGTCCAGTCCTTGCTCCCTGTGACTTTTGGTTATTCCCTAAGCTCAGAGGCTGTCGTTATGAGAAAATTGAGGAGATGAAAGAGGCTGTGACGAAGGTCATTGACATGCTCACACAAGACGAGTTCCATGGGGCCTTCCAGAAGTTGTTGGAACGGTACAAGTGCATTGCAGCCGGAGGAGATTACTTCAAAGGGGTCTAGAGTTTCATGTGTTTACTATCAATAAAAGTGCCCATACGAAAAAGTCTTGAAACTTATTTAATGATCCTTGTATATATATATATATATTGTTGTGATGCTAGCAAAAGAAAGAGATGGGGAACACAAAAAGGTTGATAGAAAAACATATATATTCAAGTAACAGAAATAAGATACAAGTGAACCTGGTTAAACAGTAGTTAGTTAATAGGAAACGGAGAACCCAGTGGGGTAACGACTATTCGTCCACTATGCAAGTGGTATCACACGTGATTGTGTCACATAGGTTTGGTCAGCTCCTTGGATGCTCCATTGATGTATAGCTATGGAGGAGGGCGAGTTCATTATGTAAAGAGTACAACATATATATATATATATACATATATATATATATATATATATATACCAGATTCGGGAATCTAGACTGTCTAGCCATGCTGAAGAGTTCTGATAGAACGAAACAGGTCTGTCTGTCTGTGGATGACAATATATATATATATATATATATATATATATATATATATATAACTTAATAGAAAATAAAATTGCCAGTTTTGACCTGAGTAGAATATGTGCATACTAAAATGTATACTATCATGTAAAATGATATCCTGATAAAGTTTTCAAAGTTTTTGGCCATATTGTAATGTAGTAACATACATACCAGTGCTCCATATGGTTGCATTATGCATTTGGAAAAACAAGCCAGTGTTAATTCCTAAGGAGGATATATAATATATTAGTTATGAGGGCACTTATGATGTTATGCCTATCATTGTTGGAAATGGACACAGCAATCTGAGTTCAAATGTCAAACAAAACGGCTGGTATTTCATATGGCACTAATTCTCTTTGGAAAGGTATGCATTCAGTTATTCTCTATTAAGCTATGGGAAAATAGTAGGGCAGCCTGGGCTCTTTAACCTTGGTGTGGCAGTATGTCAAGGAGAAAGAAAATTCAGAATTCAAGCTGCTCAAAAAGTGATCTTGAGTCACATCCTGCTCATACAGAGGGATTGGTAGATACATATATAGTTTATTAGAGTGGGATCTGAATATTACTGATATAGACCTTATTTTGAAACCTGTGTTTGTATTGATCTATATACATGATTATTACCTTTAATACAACTACATATATAGTTTATTAGAGTGGGATCTGAATATTACTGATATAAACCTTATTTTGAAACCTGTGTTTGTATTGATCTATATACATGATTATTACCTTTAATACAACTACATATATAGTTTATTAGAGTGGGATCTGAATATTACTGATATAAACCTTATTTTGAAACCTGTGTTTGTATTGATCTATATACATGATTATTACCTTTAATACAACTACATAACTACTACATTTTATCTTGAATAAATTGAAATGCACATTCAGGGTGTTGCAGTTTTATTTTCCATCTGTGTAACTATTCAATTTTGCTTTAAATAACAAAAAAGTCAGTGCCATGTTTATCACAGGAAAACTTCTGCTTTGATTTGACTTTGAAGTTGTACAAATGCTCTTGAAACAACTTATGATAAACTATAATTTCTGAGTTGTTCTTATGATCTATTGGTGTCAAGTGAATTCAATACCTGATCTTCATCCTTGCATGTAGAAAGACCTTTTACTGTTATCTCCTTGCAAGAGTCAGTGACCTAATACTTTATTTAATAAGGAGATTTTAATTTGGTCTTCTTGATAAATTCTATATCCGAAGGCTCATTTAATAAGGCTCCATTAATCTCAAGTTATTGATAACATATATTGCATAACATTCATTCAATAAAGCTCATAATCTGCAGTTATTGATAAATTCTATTAGATAACCTGCATTCAATAAGGGTATTTTAATGTGATTTTATTAATAGGCTCTATCCATGAACACTTGCTGTACAAGAGCATTTAATTGAGTATTATAAATACAGATTATAACTTGACTCTTGTTTAAATTGATTGTGTGTTTTTATTGCTTTCACTTCCATGTGAGATGAAACTAAGGTGCTATTTAAGAGTCTCTTTTTGACTATATGTTTCTTAACTTGTAAGATAGTTTTATAATAATAAGCATATAATACAAACATAATCATTTTATGAAGATGTCTCAATTATAATTAGTTTTTAAGTGGTTCTTAGTCTGGCTCAAGTAAGTGAGACTCCACGGCAATTGAAATCAGTGCATTCCCAATAGGTCTAAACATTGTACTATTCAGGTGCTTAAAGTATCTATTTTATAAGCTGTTAATCTTTGTTATTATTAATTTTGACTAGAATTTTCTTTCATCTTTTAATTTTAGTTGAATATTATTGTAACTCATTTTTCTTATTTCTAGATCAGTGAGGAACAACAACATTTTCTATATTCCAAAGACTTAGCTCCATACAAATCCTTTTTCTTATTTCCTGAAGTAAAAATTCATCTCAAGGGGAAGATTTAAGGATGTGGAAGACATTAAAAGAAATTAAATAGTGTCGCTTCACACCACAAAAGAGGAGTTTCAGAGATACTTAGACCAGTGGAAAACCAACAACAATAAATGTGTTGAATGCTAAGGGGACTATTTTGAATAAATTCACTGTTTTATTCATAGTTCATTTTCATCTTATTAAATCTGGCTTCAGTCTCAGTCCATTTTGGACACATTTCATATTTTCACTTCTTCATCCCAAAATATTAATTCCATATTTGACTTTTTTTTTCATTATTAATTGTTAGTTGTAACAATGCAACATTGAAGAAAGTTTGGGCACTAAAAGAAAAATTACTTTTATGATAAATTTATCATGAATTTTTAAAAAAGTAAGATATTATTTATAATAGTTTAATTTAAATGTTTAATCAATTCAATTTATTTTGTTGTATTGTATATATATATATATATATATATATATATATATATATATATATATATATTTTTTTTTTCACCATACAACGTGTGAAAGCGCGTGCGATACCATGTCCTCATCAGCTGCCATCCAGGGGTGATAACACAGTTTTGGTAGCTCAAGGCAGTACTGCCACCCCTGGCACTACCAAGCAGCTTTTGCCACCGGACAGGGTATTAAGAGAATGATATATATATATATATATACACCAGATCAATCAAACGCAGAGACTACATTGGACGTTAATCTTCATTTTCTGAATGCAGTTTGTGATTTAAAATAACCAAAAAAAAAAACACGTTTACTTTTGGTGGTTGATGTTATTACGTGTTTACAGTAACCGTTTCTTATGTAATCACATGGGAAAGGTGGTTCTGTGTGTATTTCCTTCATGCTAAAAACTTTCTCGCTTTCGACCAAATCCAACTTGATGCATATCGCGCCGTCGTCTGAAGATGACCATGGCGCAATACACATAATTAAAGTGCAATATATATATATATATATATATATATATATATATATATATATATGTATGTATGTATATTGAAAAATAATACTCTATTAATTCAACACTTAATTATTATTGTCTCATTTTGTTTGCACTTGGTTATTCAACTCCTTTTTGGTTATTTATGAGAGTCATTCAATAAGTAAGGTAAATATATATATATATGTGTGTGTGTGTGTGTATACATATATATGCATGCATATATATATATATATATATATATATATATTTATATATATATATTTACACACACACAATACAACAAAATATATATACATATACACAAAACCAGCACCAAATCCAAAGCTTATGGGGAATTGTGGAGACAGGCTTGATTGCCTTTCAAACAAAGAAACCAACATAATTTACCTGGCAATAGTAAATGTAAGTAAATGGGATAAAGTATTGTAGAGGATGAATAAATTAATAAAGTCAAAATAAAAAACAAATCAAATAATAAAATACAAGAACAAAAATTACAAAATACAAAAATAAAGCAAATGAAAAATATGAAAATAAAACAAATAATAAAATACAAAAAAATTAAAAATATAATAGAAAACAAAGATTAGATTTTAAAAAATCCAAAAATAAAAATTTTGAAAATACAAAAGTAAATCAAATATGAAAATATGAAAATGAAAAATCCCATAATTCCACTCCTGCTCAAAGTTTGTCTTTTGATGCCAGTATTGTTTAGATTGATTAATTGAATGATTGATTGATTTTAATGGCATATCAACCTCTCTAGAGCTATTTTATGCCTAGATACTAATGAATCACATTCATTGTTTGTTTATATTTACATTAAAGGGCAATTGTTTTCCAAGAATTTTTTTTTCACATAGTTCAATTGAATACAAATAATTTTTAAACAGATCTATTTGACCAATAGATGGTAGCCTAACTTTGGATCAAAGTTGACTTGAGAGTAATGCCAATGAAGGGGCACTCCTAACTTTCAAGATCTCACTATAAGATGCAGTTTAGTGTCATACCCAGGACACCCCATTTTCGGTTTGGTGTGGTTCGGTTTCTTTGTTTAATGGCATATCAACCTTTGTAGGTTATTTCATTCCAAAGCCATTCTCCTAGAAAAACAGTAGTGGTACTATTTAATCCATAGCTGGGTGGATAAGGGGGTTCATAACTTCCCCAAGGGTATTTGCCTGAAAGTGAACATAACAGCGTGACTGGAGTATGAACTCACTTACTACGAATCTGCAGTCCATCGCTTTAACCATTACCACCACGAAGACCCCCCCATTTTTAGGGACTGGGTGTTAACCTTCTGAAGGGGGTACAGTCAGCATATTCTAAACTCCACGAATAGTGCCATTTTGCTTATCGAGTATATTTTCACTTTGTCTAGAACATCAAAATTTCTTTCCCATTGACAATGATTAAAATTGAATAAGCTCATTTATGGACAATAAAATTGTTGATAAAAGTGTCTTATCAGAAAATTCAAATAATCTTAAATTTTTCATCTGGGTACATGATTCTTTAAATAAATCATGCACTGAACAACTAACATTGTTGTTGTAGCTTTAGATTTTCTCACTGACATTGCTTGTTTGTAATTGGCAATTTTTTTTGCTTGTTTTCTCATATTACTTTTACAAGGTTTCTCTTATTTCTTAAAAATATATATGATACTCAGAACTAGAGAAAAATTCTAGATTGTCTTAATAGAACTTGTTAAGGCCATGACCTGTCTGCTCCCTTTCTTATTAAAGGTCTGTTTACATTGATAAAATCAATGACATAGAGACTGATAGCTTTTGGCTATCTATTGGTCTAAACTATACTTGAGTTTCTGGTTTAAGGGAAGATTTTGGAATAAAGATTCAAGAAAATTGCACCTTTGTGACCAATTCTAACCATTTGAGATTGCAAAACAGTTTTATACAAATAAAACATAGACCTAAGTTCAAGGTTTCTGACTTTTGACCAAAAAAATAATGAAAATTGCACTAAGAATTATGCTAATGACTTTTATCGCGAGAACATATATTAATTATCTCTATTTATCTTTCTTGTATTATATTTATTCATCTTTCTTATATTGTATTAATACTTTAATTCTTATATTTTCATTCATATCTCAATTTTATAATCATTGATTCTCCAGGAATTGATTTGATCCTAAAAATAAATGATATAAACACAAAAAGCTGCCATCTCTAAGAATTAGATAACAAAAAACAATTAGGGACTTTCTCATTCAGATAGTTTGCCTGATACAATTCACAAAACCCAATCTGTAAATGAAAACAAGGCAAAAATCTATCAAGTAGTCGATGTAGCCATTTCAATGGATGGCAGACAAAGAGGCTTAAGGAAAATGAGAATGAGAAATGAATTTCAAAAACTTGTTTGAATCTACATAAAATTGGGTACTCTAAAGGGTTAAAATGTGTCCATAGTCAATGGAGTACTGGGATCTCTTTTAAAGTTAACTGAAAAATTATTAGGAGGATTAGAATTTCAAGATAGACTACAGATGATTTGGAACCCAAAATTGTTCAAATCATTGAAGCCACTAAGTTGGTACCACTTGTTCCCAAAGTGGGAACTAACAAATACTTTCTGTGCAGTATGTGAAATAGTGTCAGTTTAATGAAAAGTCTCAAATGCTATTCCATGAGATCAAAGTCATGTAGGCATTGAACAACTCAAACTTTCTCCTTATGGTTCAGTGGAGGAGATACTGTGACAGGGTTTGAATCCTTACAAGCAAGCTTACTTTAAAGATTCCATATGGAGAGTATTACATACACTTAAAAAATATAGAGGAACCCTTGAAAAGTTCCCGATGAATAACCAGTTGATTAAGTTTATAAAATATGTGCACTCATATATATACATATGAATACACACACGTATACACAAATGTGGGTACATCTATCTATCTATCTACACATAAAACTGTGCTTATATATATATATATATATATATATATATATATATATATATATATATATATATATGAAAATATGAAAAACAATGTATTCAGAAGATGAGTTTATTTAGAGTTGAAGTTTTTGCCACTGTTCAGTGTTTTGGTTTTTACATTAAAACATCATCAAGGCAATGTTAATATGTAATGTTTTATCTTCTTGATTATATTCAATTTTAAAAGGGAAACAAAGAAATGAAAATAATCTTAGCATACTATTACAATTAGTAGCATTTTGTTTCAAATCTATGCAACATAAATAGGGTTTGAAATCTATTTTAAAGTATATTTGGTTGAGATTTTAAGAAGTTTTGAAACTCTATAAGAAATTATTTTACAGTTTATAATATATATATATATATATTTGTCTAAATTTCTAAGATGAAGCTTGATAATTGTTATTACTTTAAATATTCAGACTATTGACCTCATGTTTATTGTTATACTCACAACATTTTGGTTAATATGTCCTTCGGCCTTCTTTAGATGTTTCATGTTGAACTTTGGAGCCCACGCAGAATCTTGACCTGAAACCTTTATTTGAACCACTGGAGTAGACTGTTCCAATTCTATTAACCATGACTAGGTACAAGCGTTAAGTTATAGTAAGTATTTCTTGTTATTCTTACCAACAAGGACACATGTGGTTGTGGATAAGGCATTTGGTTGGAAGGTGTTTCATCTTGAGGATGCAGGTTCAATCCTAACAACAGGTAAGAATGATATGAAACACCTGAAGAAGAATGAAAGATATATATATATATATATATATATATATATATATATAAGCACACAGAATATCATCCATAAATAAGTACACTACTAACAATCATTTTTACAGAAGTTAATTTTCTTTCAAAATTAAGATATTGTGATTTCATTATTTTTTTGGAAACATTCTAAAATCAAAGTGAATATTTTTTATTGCCAAACACTTCTGCATTATATTACTGAAATTGAAAATGAAATTATAATACCTCTGTAAGCTCCCAGAAAAATTGCATAAATATATACAAGGGCTATACTTATTTTTGAACTGGTATATATTCATATTTTTGGGTTACATATTTCAAAGTAGCGGAGTTTGGTAAAAATCAATACCTAATGATATTCTCTTTGATTAAATAATATTCCTCAAGAAATGATCAAACCCTGGTTTCTTTGGTTCCAAAGAAAACTTGGGATTTCATTAAAAAAAGTAGTTCACCTGTACATTTTTATGGTGATACAATATAAGAGCATAAACATTGAAGTGTTGCATTTCAGTGCATAGATATAATAGGCAACATATTATAAAAAATTGAAAAAATTGAAACTATTATAATTTCACTTTTAGAAATTCTTAATTTGTACAAATTTTTCCGAATATAAAGAACTTGCTTTCAATCCATCTTTCTATCTCTCTCACTCTGTTCAATTCTATGCCTCTCACTATTGATCTATCGAAGAAGGTTGATATGCTATTAAACAAAGAAACTAAACCAAAACATCTCTGCATATTTGTAGGTATAAAAATACACATACATACATACATATATATATATATATATATATATATATATATATATATATATGTGTGTGTGTGTGTGTGTGTGTGTGTGTGTGTGGATAGATATTACTAAAATTCTTGATGTTTATGCACGTATGTATGTATGTATGTATGTATGTAATTGTAACCCAGGAAAAAAAATCTTTCCTCTCATAGATTATTTTAGAACATTAAAATAAAAATTAATTAATTTACAGAATAAAGCAATTTCCAGTCCACCTTGCAACTAAATGATTATTTGTTAGGTCTTTATTTGCAATGAACATGATTTTTAATCATGTAAATCTGCATGAGCAGGAAGTGACACAAAGCCAATTTTTAAGCTGAGTTTAACAGGTTTGAATTCTGAGTTTTCTTTCTTTTAGACCAATTGTCATAGCAAAGTTAAAGAGCCTAATTTGCCTGACTATTTATCCATAGCAGAAGAGAGAATAGTGGGATACATAACTTTTGCAAGGGTATTAGCATGAGATGAAATGCACTCAGCCACAACCAGGATTTGAACTCCAGTTGCTGTGTCCATTAACTGGGATAATAACTGTTATTCCATGATCACCTCCACACACACACACACACACACACACATGCACACACACACACACATGTGTGTATATATGTAAGTAAAGTAAAGTTGGCGACCATAGTCGAGGGCAACCAGAAGGCTCCCTTTTCAATAGCTACTACACCGAGGTATGGGGGAGGGTGCTACTCCTTTCCCTGGATTGCTCCTCTATACCCTTGATACGTACCTTATATTGTTGAGTGTTAAGCAAGGAAACATCAAGTACCATTTTTAAAGTCTTTGGTATAACTCGACCTGGGATTCAACCCATGTCTCCCAGACCATAGGCAAACACTCTACACACTAGACCAATGAGCTGGTTATGTATATATATATAAATACACACTCACTCATAAATATGAATTAAAATTACTTATACAAAAGAAAAAGATGTGAAGAAAAGGAAAATTATGACAAGAGCTTGAATGAATTTTTAGTATACATATTCACACTTTCTAGTTTATTCGTTGTTCTTGTTTTTTAAGGAGTAGAGGTGAAAAGATTTTTCATTGATTTTATTTAAAAATTTTGAATTTCAATCTTCTCATTCAGTTTGAGAACTTTCACGCTTATTACCAGCAATGATCACTTCATGCATTTGTAGTCTAGAGATCAATCATTTACAGTAAGTATTTAAAATGTTCTGAAAGTGCAAGAATTTGCTAGGTGCTAGGTGTTGTTGTTGGCGGGGGTGAAATAATTAGCTTATCATTCCCCTCAGGATCTTCTGTCAACGGCAAGTGCTTCTCCCATCTTCGTGCCTTTTATTTTTCATCTCTTTGTACCCTGAAGATCTCGGACTGCATAGACTTCACTTAATTATTCCTCAAAGGCATCGATGGTTGGAGTAGGTGGTTGTGAGGGTCGGTGAGTCCACGTTAAGAGTGAAATATGATGGGGGAATGCCATCTGTTTCTGTAAAGGTAGAAATTCTGTTCTTAAATTGGCAGACTCTTTGTGCCTTGCTAACTGACTGGCACAGAAATGGTCCCCAGGTCTTTCGAAATATATATATACATACACACACAGACACACACACACATGCATATATTTTATATTTGTATATTAGTGTCTACAAATACATGCACATATACACTAACATATATACACAACACACAAACATATTTATAGATATATTTTTACTAGAGAAGATATTTCAAAACATTCACAAAATGAATGCATATAAACAAATTAGCAAATACATATACACACACACACATGTATGAACACGTGACTACAAAAATACATGCGCCCCTTAAATGTATTGAGAGATAAATACGAAAAGTCACACACACACACACACACACACACACACACACACACACACATATATATATATATATATATATATATATACATTTGGTCTTTTTTTAATAGTTTGTGTATGTGGAGTACCCCTCCATCATAATATCTCTGAGGTCCACTCTGACCGGGAGTAATAGTACCTGTTAGGGTCCAATCTATGGGTTAAATTAGAACTATTCTCTTTTTTACAAGAGATTATTATTAATATCAAGTAACAATACTTGAAACCATTGAAGTGAATGCAAATAAATGATTAATATCTAATAGAAATATTACCATTGGATAACAATAATTAAAAGCGTTTAATAGTGTGCAAATAAATGAGCTTGAACTAGTTTTAAAATAATGTTACCAAGAAACTATTTGTTTATGAATTATATATATATATATATATATATATATATATATATATATATATATATATATATATTGGTTTGTAAATATACACCATATTTGGCATTAAACAACCTACAAGGGTTAATATACCATAAAACATAACCAAACATCCCAAATTAAAACTATGATTAAAATTAAATCAGATAGAAAATCTTGATAAATAGAATTACTAACTTTAAATAACAATACTTGAAACTGTCTAATGGTGTGCAAACAAATGAGCTCTAACTCATTTAAAAATAAAGTTACCAACAAATTAATAAATCATATATGTAATATTTATATATATATGAACAGGATTTAGCATTAAATATCCGTCTAGGGTTGATATGGCATAAAACCTTATAAACTAACCATATATATATATACATATATATATATATAAGAAGGTGAAATTAAGTTTAATGTTTCTTGACATAAAAAATGGAAACAATTTAGTTAATGTTACTTATGTTTACCTACAACAAATACCCTAAGAAAAAATATGAATCCATATTTCCTTGTAAACTGTTCCATCATCAAATACTGATCTTGTTTTGGGTGTGATATCTTAGGTAATGAAGATGAAATTTGTTTGATGAATAAGTAAATAAAGTGGGTGACCTTAGTCAAGGGTGACCCTATGGTTCCCTTTTCAATAGCTACTACACCGAGGTGTAGGGGAAGGCCCCATTCCTTTCCCAGGATTGCTCCACTTTACTCTTGATCCTCACCTTATAGTGCTTCATGCTAAGCAAGGCGGCATCAAGTACCATATTTCAAGTCTTTGGTATGACTCGACTTGGGATTGAACCCCGGTCTCCTGGACCATTGGTGAACATTCTACTCATTAGGCCAATAAAAACATTCTCCCAATAATTCCTGCACAGTAACTAATGATGATAAAAGTTTTACACTGATTGTCAACTTTAACTGGCTTCAGCATACATATATTTTTAAAAAATAGATAGATAGAAAAAGATAGTCTTTATAGCTTATGGATATTTTTTAAAGACAATCAAGCATAAAGTTATATAAATGTTTATACATATTTTGAAATAGCTTTGAAAATTGATGTAATTTCCACGAGGAAACATACTATTCCTATCTAAGATAGTGAAGAGTATGAATAAACTGTTTTTACCAGTGAAGAATCAATATGAATTCTTTGTTTAGGAATGTTCCCTGGTTGGCCTACTGGAATCAGAATACATAATCATTAAAAGGCACACAATGAAAATGTGATGGGAATATGAATTTAGTCAACAAATGCAGGTTTTATTTTAGAAGTTCATACAACATTAATTTCCTTGTTCTGAGGAATGGTCTTTGCTGGCACAAGTTTATCCCAGTATCTTTCCTGTAGAATAAAAAATCAAGTATAAAATGGAATGTGAATGATTGAAATATTAATTTCTTTTTCAGAATGTCTTTTATTGAAATATTTGGTATTGTGTGGATTTGATGTCGATTTTTGAAGAGAAACCTGCATGAATTAAATCCTTTTGGAATGGTCATTTGAGTAATAGAAATAAGAAGACTTACTCAAAGTTGGTCTCAATTATCTTCAGGTTTGTCTTTTTTTAGAATATGTCTACTTTTCCCACATGGATTCTGTTGTGTGCTCTGGAGCTCACCATAAACACAACTATTACATTCTATCACTGGAAAGAAAGTGAAGTCGTTCTTTTAGTCATGTGTCATTTTCAAGACTGTGTTACTTGTTAGACTGTTTTGAAGGTTTGGACAACCAATCACATTTTAATTTTGTATATTGCCTTTTGTTCTATTTAGTTTCTTAATTTTTGTTACTCTTCCTCACAATAGTATTCTGTTCTTTACTTTGTTCTCATATTCACACACTATAAAATATTTGGTTTCAGATCTGGCAGAGGTGGTATGGACATGATTTTATCAGAAAGAGAGTGACAGAAAAAGTGCACCAAACAGCAAGAACCATTATACAAGGATTTTGTAGACCTGATCAAAGCATTTGACACTGTGAATTATGATACTTTATGGCAGATTCTTGGTAGGATTGGTTGCTTTTTTACTTTTGTCACCTTAGTGAAAAAACTACTTTGTGATATTCAATGGCTCACTATCAAATGATATTGCAGTGTATAATAGGATGAAGCAGTATAGTACTATTACACAAGTAATTTCCCAATCTGTATATATATATATATATAGATAGATAGACAGATAGATAGATATATTTTCTCTCTTTCATGCACATACGTTCATATATGTAGACAAAAACTTATGTATGTATATGTATACATGCCAACTATGTTGAATCACTGGATGTACATTAAAAGTAGCATATATATTTCATGTCTCTTGGTTAGGATGAGAACCTTTCAATACACCATAAAATATACATATCAGTATGCATGCATGTACATGTATACATAAATACATATTTAATTTTATGCACACACACACACACATATATATATATATATATATATATATATATATATATATATATATATATATATGTGTGTGTGTGTGTGTGTGTGTGTGTGTGTATATATGGATGTACGTATATATATATGAATATACATACAATCGTCATTTAATATATAAGAAGAATTATTTTTGAAAAAGCAATATAATTTTTTTTCAGAATCCTTTTGCATAAATGTAAATGTGGAATTGTTTGAAATGGGCTCATTGCGAAGATAATTTCAATCTTACAAAGATATTTGTTTAGAGGCTATTTATCTGTGTTGTGATGATATGCTTATAACTGTTGGGGGGTGCTTGTGTATGAATATTAAATATTCTCTAGAAGTATAGAAAAAACTTTAAAATAAATTTTAATTGTTAAACTACTTTCTTTGAAGTTTTATTTTTCGTTTTAATTGTAGGAAAATAGTAAAGTTTGTTTTAAAAATAAATCAGATTTGGAAAGCTCTTTTCAACATTACAGACTTTATACTAAGATATGTTAGCTCCCTTTTCAATTGCTACTATATATAAAGTTAGTTATAGTCGAGGGTAACCCGAAGGCTCCCTTTTCGATAGCTACTACACCAAGGTGTAGGGGAGGGCGCTACTCCATTCCCTGGATTGCTCCACTTTACCCTTGAACCATACCTTATAATGCTGAGTGTTAAGCAAGGTGGTATCAAGTTCCATTTTTAAAGTCTTTGGTATGACTCAACCTGGGATTGAACCCAGATCTCCCGGGCCATTGGCGAACACTCTAACCGCTGGGCCAATGTCCCGGTTATGCTCCCTCATGGGGGTTGAGTACTCTGGTGAAGGAATTTACAGCTGCCACTGACACAATGCAAAGCTCTTTGAAGGAATTGAACACTCTTGTATTCGGTAAGGTAAAAATGCAAATAAACAAAGGCTACTACATAATGCCTTATAATTCCCGAGCTGACATTGTCTAGACATGCTGAAGAGTTGTGATACAATGAAACAGTATGTCTGTGGATGACAATATTTATATATAAATATATATATATTTTATATATATATATATATATATATATATATATATATATATATATATACCTATTATATATATATATATATATATATATATATATACACACACACACACACACACACACACACACACACATATATATATATATATATATATATATATATGTATATATATATAAGTGTACTCTAAAAGTTCTGTAATTTAAAGCATGAAATGTCTTCTTCAGGAGAAATAAAAACTTGATGGAAAATGAAGTTCTTTATGTTCTGATGGATGAATTTCTAGATGTACATGAAATATCCTACAAGATATATATATTTAGTAACTTGACAGGTTAATTAAATTTTCAAATTTCTCCAAATTTTGTATAACACCTGGTATATAAACATAATATAGCATGCTTATCATGCAGACTTTCAACAATGAGATTGGTTTGGCTTGGTCACTTTGTTTAATGGCACATCAACCTTCATAGATTATTTAGTGCCAAAACCATTTTTGTTAAAGGACAGTTGTGGTTCTATTAAATCCATAGCTGGGCAAAGATGGGAGTTCATGCCTTTCTCAAGGTTATTAATCCAAAAATGAACCTAATAGTGCAACTTGAGTTTGAACTCACTTACTATGATGGGAAAGTCCAGCACATTAGCCATTAGACCGCAAAGACTCATCCTTCAAACAAGGTAATGCTTAAATATATAAGTACACATGTCTGTATATATGTAAGTACAGTAAAGTTGGCGACCGCAGTCAAAGGCAACCAGAAGGTTCCTTTTCAATAGCTACTACACTGAGGTGTAGGGTAGGGCGCTACTGCTTTCCCTGGATTACTCCAATTCACCCTTGATACATACCTTATATTGCTGAGCATTAAGCAAGGAGGTATCAAGTACCATTTTTAAAGTCTTTGGTATGATACAACCTGGTATTGAACCCAGGTCTCCTGGACCATTGGCGAACACTCTACCCACTCGTATACTAATATCTTTTTCTATTTTGGTTACATTATTTTCATAACAGAAATACCATTTGATACCAGTGTAACAACCACCATCCTCAAGATTTAGTATGTTTCACACTAGATGAGAAAGTGATAGATTGACTAAAATAGCTAAAACTCAACCCACTTTTCAATCTCATGATTTTACTGTATGATTCAGCAGGTGAACCCAATTGCAAAATTAACTATTAACATGCCAGGTCTTTCATGATAAATGTAGCATTGTATGTAAATAAGGTACTGCTGTAAAAGTAGAACCTACTCAAGTAAAGGCAGTCATCTATGACCATTAACAAGACAACATCTATTTGAGGGACTGCTTTATTTTATAACAATAACATTGCTGTAATACTGATTCCAGCCAACAACTCAGCACTATAAACTCTGGCTTTCAATTAGTACTGAAATTGTAACTAAAAATTCCTTATTTTTAATTCTGTAAGATGTAACTTAAAAAGCAAACATGCATGCATAGAATTTCCATGGCCAGATATCATAATGATGCAATTAAAGATGGGTGAATGTGGTGAAAGGCCAAAAATGTGGATTTACTTTTATAAAAACTAATGTTTATCCTAGAGTTTTAAATGAGTAAAAATTATTTTCTCTAGTTTAATGCATTTGTTTAATCTATTCTCTCTCTCTCTTTCTCTCTCTCTCCACACACACACACACACACACTCATATATATATATATATATATATATTTCTTTAAGAAAAAACCAAAGACCAGTTAATTTAGGATCATAAATTTATTTCCATCCTGTTTTTTAGTTTCTGGTGTAAACTAAAAACACGAAGAAAAATATAACAGGACTTCTCCACCAGGAAAATTTAAATGTTCAGCTCCTGAATGACTTTCTTGTCCTGAAGGAATTACTCCCAACTCTGGTTTAACTGGACCAAATAATACCTACATATATAAATATATATATTAGATATATATATATTTAATCCATGGAAAACATTCTCCAACCACATATACTCACACACATACAACCACACACAAACAAAATCTTTATGGTTTTTGTCTATATTTTGTCGTATTTTCAATTTTCAATTCATTCCATCTTCTTAACTGCCTGATGATTGTTGTTTTGCAAAAAACTTCATGAAACCCGGGGTTGCAGAATATTTTCCATGGATTATGAAATGCAGTTTCTTCCAGGCAGTGGTCGTGGTGATACTGCTCTATGGATGCACTACTTGGACACTAACAAAATGGCTGGAGAAGAAGCTGGACGGCAATTACACAAGAATGTTTGGGCAGCAATATTGAACAAATCCTGGCGGCAACACCCCACAAAGCACCAACTATGCGGCCACCTGCCTCCCATCACGAAAATTATCCAAATTAGACGAACCAGACATGCAGGACACTGATGGAGAAGCAGAGACGAGCTCATAAGTGATGTACTCCTATGGACCCCCACATATGGCCGAGCAAAAGCAGGATGACCAGCTCAAACATACATACAGCAGCTATGTGAGGATACGGAATGTAGCCCTGATGACCTGCCGGAGGCAATGAACGATTGGGAGAAGTGGCGAGAGAGGGTCAAGGATATCCGTGCAAGTGACACGACATGATGATGATGATGATGATATCTAATATATATCTATTTATCATTATTATACAAGGATCATTAAATAAGTTTCCAGATTTTTTCATATGGGCACTCTTATTGTGACGGCAAATTGACTAAAATCCCAAAACGGGACTTTATTTTCGCACGTGTGAAGACGGGGCAGGTTGGCACTTGATCCCCTACAGAAATAAGTCCTGTTCAGAGTTCTTTTCTCAGGCAGATAAGAACTGGCATATTACGTGAGGGAATAATTTAGGGCCAGACTGGCCACCGCTGGCAAAGGGGTCCAAAATTTCACACTATCACACACCCACCAGGCCACTAAACTTCTTTCCCTTAGATAATTGAAGAATACGGGCCTATAGGTCTTAGTTGTAATAATATTAATATTGCTACAGTCGGCAACTCCGGTTTCCCGTGTGATACTTTAGGAATTAATAGGACAGTTCTAAGCAAGATAATGTAAGGCGAATAGAAGCTGAAAGGAAAGCATGGAATAATAACATAGACCACATGGTAAAATGAAAATACATAGGTTCTTTACTACGGTTATATATATATATATACGTTCAAAATGTCAAAGATATATAATAGGATAGTCCATGAATATAAATGTCTTTTCTTGGCTTTTATCCTTTTTCAAATTGAGAAAGAGAGTGGTAACAAAATTTGGGTGTAACGGAAAAATGTCCCAAAGTTACTTATCTTATTTTTTTGACGGGGTTCCACTGGAGAATTTCTCTTCTTTCACGGGCTAATAGACTTTGTACTGTTTTTAATGCTGGCTTGAGAGACTCAGGTCTCTCATGTCTCAGTCTTTTGTCTTTAGCCCGGAGTGAAATGGCTATCGTCCGTCTGCCACCAGACTTGCCCAAAAACTCCCTTTTTTTTTGTATTTACTTCCGTTGAGGGGAAGGGAACCCCACTTCCGTTTGGGGTCCCCCCACCAATCATTTGGCTTCATTTTCTCTTTCCCCTTCCGATGTCCGGCGACCCAAGGTCACTTAGGTGCAAACATCTGTGTGACCCACATTCATTTCTAACGGTCACTTTTTGACTGCTAGATAATTTTAGTTCAACGGGGGGAGAGTATCATTCCCACCTCCTCGTCTCCGTGAGCCATCATGTGACACTTATTGATAGTAAACACATGAAACTCTAGTCTCCTTTGAAGTAATCTCTTCTAGCTGCAATGCACTTGTTGTATCAATCCAACAACTTCTGGAAGGCCCCATGGAAGTCCTCTTGTGTGAGCATGTCAATGACCTTCGTCACAGCCGCTTTCATCTCCTCAATAGTCTCATAATGACAGCCCCTGAGCTTAGGGAATAACCAAAAGTCACAGGGAGCAAGGTCTGGACTATAGGAAGGTGAGGAACTGTCATGATGCCCATCTTGGTAAAATAGTCTGTGATGAGGACGGAGTTGTGAACTGGTGCATTGTCCTGGTGGAAATGCCACTGACCTGATTTGAAGAGTGCTGGTCTTTTCCGATGGAATCTCTTCCTGAACTCCCTTAAAACATCAACATAGTAACCCTAACCCTAACCCTTTGGCCAATCAACTCTGGTCTAAAGACTTCCTTACTCCTCCCACACCTCTCATCATCCCTCACAGATACCCTGCCTTCCTTGAATCTCTTATGCCACTCAAAAACCCATGCTCAATTCATACAAGATGGTTGAAAAGCAATATGAAGCATTCCATACGTTTGTGTTATTTTTTCCAAGTTTAAAACAGAATCTTATTGCATATTGTTCTTCTAAAGTGTCCTCATGTCCAGATTGCATTTTTGAAATTTACCAGCTGTGACAATCAGGCTTTAGTAGGGTGTATTCCAATTGCTGCTGTAGCTATTAATTTGAAGCTGAAATCATAAAAATTGGTCAGTCATCTCATAAGATGTATAGCAATAACATATTGAATTTTCACAAGTCTACGACAATTTTAAATGCCTGTACAAAAAAAGTCAGGAAACTTATTGAGGGAACCACGTATAATAGCTCTATCTTAGGTATTGAGCACTCTCCATATCATATTGCACTTGGTTCGACACATACCCACAAAGTGATTTTGTGACAACCAACACTCTTATAATATATATATATATATATATATATATATATGTAAGTTAGGACAGAATAGACACAGAACCACCAAGTGCAGTATACTCTTGTGTTCACTCTGTCCTAATTTAGATATTTTTGATCTATCATCAATATTGAGCACTCTTTATTTATAAATATAGCTAACAATATATATATATATATATATATAAACATTGAATGATGTTATTTGTAAATAGTAATTAAACTCTAGCATTTTAGTGCGACAACTTTTTCAATGTTTGATTGTATAATTTTGACTTGAACATAAAAAATATATGAAAACAATTTTAAAAATTTAACAAGTGAAAATCTTGAGGATCTGTTTACAAATGTTCATATTTATTTTTGTAACTTGACATATTAGAGATATTACTGGGACTGGTGTTCTGGTTATAATCCCTGGGAGAGCTGATGTGCGTTAATAATTTCATTTGATTGTTGATCAGTGAAGTACAAGCATACATGAGTAAGCAGAGGAGAGGGTCAGGCTCTCTTTTTCCCACTTTGTGCGATTCATACTAAGTCCTGTGACAAAATTCATTCATTTCAGCAATACTAATGTATGATTTAGAGATCTATTCAGGTTTAATGCTGTACAAAAAAAAGGACAACAGAATTACTGGTATATTAAAATAGACAGAGTGTTGTATATATTCTTAAAGATCAGTTTATATATATATATATATATATATATATATATATATATATATATATATATATTCTAAAAGTAATTCCTACATGGCCTAAAGGGAGTCTACCTAGGTTTTCACCTAAACGACTCTTCAGGATCGCATTGGTAAAGTGGGTTAGGATAAAATACATTTTATTGATTAAAAAGACCCTTCATCTATACAGAAATTAACACAAAAAAAATATAAAAACCTTTATCCATGAAACCAACAAATTTTTTTTTTTTCCTTTTTCTACATTGAACAATTTTTATCAATCCTTTTATCCACTAAGTAACCAATTTTTCCTATGTCTGCAAATATGAAATATTTCAGGCCTTTGGTTTAGTAATTCTTTGGTTTATTATATGTAGCTATGGTTAATTTTTCCTCCATACATAGTTTACAATATCTATCCCCTTTTATATTTACTGCATATTTTCACAATTTCCCATTTTAATATTGGATATATACCAAATTTGTTTTTGTCTTCCCATAGGTAATTGGACAAACTAGTTTTATGTCTATATATTTAATGTGCAAAGCTACTTTTATGATTGTAATATCTTTGTTTGAATGGGCCTTGCATTGAACATATATATATATATATATATTTGAGGAATTTGTGGTGTGATAGCTATCATTGTAGTAAATTGACATGTTGATCTGAGTCTAAACCTGGATGAGGCTGTTTGCATTTTATATAGTGTTTATGGAAAGGTATGCATCCAACTATGGGTAAATAGTAGGGGTAGATGAGGTTATTTAACCTTGGTATGGCAACAAGTCTAGAAGAAAAACTCAATTTAAATCTGTTAAACAGTACTTTAAAAATTGACCCTGCATCACTTCCTGCAAGTTAAAAAATACATATAACTAAAATAGAATATAAATTCTTGATTATTCATACTGTTTCATGTAGGGCATATAGAAATAATCATGTTTATTTTTTACTTTTGTTCTTATCTTAGTTCAATCTTCATTTGTTGGTTGGTTGCTTGCTTGCTTTGTCAGTTGGTTGGTTGGTTGGTTGGTTTGTTTGTCAAATGGGTGGTTGGTCAGTTGTTGGTCAGTTGATTGGTTGGTTATTGGGTTGGTCAGTTGGTTGGACAGTAGGTTGGTTGGTTGGGTAATCAGTTGGTCAGTGGGTTGGTTGGTTGGTTGGTCAGTTGGTCGGTGGGTTGGTTGGTTGGGTAGTCAGTTGGTTGGTTGGTTGGTTGGTTGGTCATTTGGCCGATGGGTTTTCGATTGGTTAGTTGGACAGTAAGTTGTTTAGGTAGTCGGTTGGTTTTACGTACGGTATGCCAGCCCTTTATAATTTATTTTATGTTTAAATCAGTGGAACAATTATGCTCTTAAGTTATATTAAAAAAATTGTCTTCTTAATCACTGGTTGACACTTTATTTATATCAAATAGCTCTACCTGACCCATAGATATAACACTAACAGGTAATAACATTTCAAAAGAGAATTGAATTGGTATAAATGCCAATATAGGTGTCACTCCACACTCACTTGCAAATGCAATTCAGTGTCATACCTAGGAACTATTATTTGGAGAGTATCTTATCTCTCAGTAGGAAATTTACAAAAGCTTTTGGTATTGTGTTGTGTGAGACTGATACAGAGGATCAGGTTCCTGAAGAGGGTTTGAAAACGGATGTCATTCAGTTTATTCTTTAGAGCGTTAAAGGGGAATAGTTAATTTCCCTAACACTATATTTTTAGGCACACAAATGAATTACAAAACTTCTTTTAACAACACAACAAAGTAAGGTTTATTAGTAGCAGGCGTGAAGGAGTGAGAGTGAGAAAGTGTCTCTTTGCGTCGCTGGTCTGTATGCTGGTCCTGGGTTCGTAGGAAGCGTGTTTAAAGCTAGCAGTGAGCGAAGTGTTCCAAGTGGAATCAGTGCAGTCATGTGGGAGAGATATGTTTCTTCTGCTAGCTCCAGACTCTCTCTGACGTTGTCCGTTCTACAGAAAAGGGACCAGAAAAATAGTTCCTGAGAGGGGGAAGGAATCAATGCGCTCTGCCAGTTGGTTGGTCAATGAGTGACCGATTCTCTTAACAGGGGCATGGATTCGCGAAAGGAAATAGGTCTGTGGCTGCTACATCACCCCCTGCTTAGGCGGAAAGCCGACAGAGAAAAAGATAGCAGCCGTAAAACAAAGAAGGGTACATTTTATACATAAACAGTTTTACAGAGCTTTTTGGGCCAATGTACTCGTCGACCACTACGTGTGGTGGTGATGTAATTGTCTTTTGGCATTGTATTTTTTTTTACAGGTGTAGAGATATGTTCATGTGTGTAAGTAGGGGGAATATGTGGCTCTTGTGTGTTTGTGTTAAGAAAGGCTCTTTTCACCCTGTCAATAGATACAGTTTCTTTTTTGCCATTAATGTCAAGGGTGAAAAGTTTGTCAGTGCGTGAAAGCACGCGGTAAGGGCCAGTGTAAGGTGGAGTGAGAGGGGCTTTGACAGCGTCCTTTCTTAGAAAAACGTGAGTCCATGAGGAAATATTTTTGGGGACTGATGGTTTGATGGTCTGTTCTCTAGGTTGCATTGGTGGGAGATTACCAAAATAACATTGCAGTCTATTTACATATAAAGCTGGATCTGTTCCCGTTAGATCTATAGGGTTCAGCATCTGACCAGGTAGTGATAGCGGTACTCCATAGATCTAACGGGAACAGATCCAGCTTTATATGTAAATAGACTGCAATGTTATTTTGGTAATCTCCCACCAATGCAACCTAGAGAACAGACCATCAAACCATCAGTCCCCAAAAATATTTCCTCATGGACTCACGTTTTTCTAAGAAAGAAGTCACGTCCCGCAGCCATGTAAATCTTTTTCTGTTTTCTATCCAGCGCCAACTCTTTGCGGCTTTTCCTTTTGAGTCCCCTCCAGCCAATCAGAACTCATTGACGATTTGCTGCTGATACATTTCCATCTTTAACCCCGGTATCTACTGCTACGATGATCTGGATTTTGGAAACCTACCTTTCTCTCTCCTATTTGTTGCTCCTTTTTCATTGATGTTCCAATTTTTTCCATCGTCTCGTGGTGGACCAGTAAATCTCGCTAGGAAATAACTCACAATCAACCGGAGTCCCTAATTATTTTACATGTGTGCATGTGTGTGTGTGTGTGTGTGTGACTACACATAAAAATATAAGTTCATTTATGTATATATACAATGGAAATAAAGAGATCACATTCCATCAAATCTATCTTTACTATATAGACAACCGAAATTTAACTTAACCATTCAAAATCTCCTGAAGAAAACGTAAAGTCAGAAACACGTGTAGAACACAAGTATGTAAAGTAATGAAAACCTAAATACCAAATTTGAAATCATTTGTGCTCCTATTCATTTCAAGATGTTTGATTTTCTCTTGTTGAACCAACAGCAATTTTTATATACCCACGACAATGAATGAACGATGCAAAAGGAAAAATACGGTGGAAGAAATACTCGCTACCTAAAAAAAGCAAAAGAAAAAAAGCAAGGACTTCTCCAAGGCGAAGTAAAAAAAAAAAAAAGTACAAAAATAGACACCTTCACTGACTAACTAACACCCCAACAAAGGAAATCCAACCGGAACGTTATGAAGTCGCTTGTAGACTATTTTGAAACGCATTATGGATATCAACAAAACAAGGGAAACCCACGTAAAAGAGGAAGCCCACAAAACGAAAAACAAAAACACAAAATGTGGGGAATCCTCCTTAATCAAAGGAAGATAACATTTTTCAATGCTATTAAAAGCAAAGACACATTGATAATTTACAAAGGTTTATTGGAATGAATGAAATCTTCATCTCAAGAAAATTTAAGAAAAAAATCTTTCTATATGACTGAGAGGAATAAACAAAAATAAAAACGAAATAAAACCTTATAAAATTAAAAGCTTTGGTAGAATTATGAGAAGACAGAGCAACACATCACACAACAAAAACCTAGAAAAAGATCAGGAACTATTAACGGAAATCAAAGAACTTTGCCCAACAATAACACAACAATTCTTATCGGAACTGTAAGAAAAAGAATGCAAAAAGGAAGAAGAAAAATTAAAAAGAAATTTTGGACAGAAAAACTACATGGCTAGGAAATTTACCCGAAAAAGAAAAAGAAAAATTACTGAGAAAAGGATGAAAAACTAAAACAAAGAAAGCAAAAAACACTCACAAAAAAGAACCGATACATAGACATTATAAAACAAACCCACACACTATATAGAGCAGTAACCACACACACCATTATCACCCACGTAGAAAACCATACAACTGAAGAAAAAAAAAACACCAAAATACACACTACCAGACATTCATACCTACACAATAGATGGAATCATCGAAATAAGCACTAACACACACAAACAACCTCATACAAAGAAATTAATCCCCTAACATACCACCACACACCAAAAAAAAATGGTCCAACTACCCTAAAAACAAAAACCATTCAGTAAAAAAATACTTTATAGGCAAAAATAAAAATAAAATTAATCCCTGTGTATACCATCACACACAAAAATTGCCCAAACCCAATAAATACCCACAAATACAGAATCGGTTAAATAACGTCCACTGCAATGAATCCAACAACAAGGAAGGAATCACACAGCCTACTGTAGTGATAACAACAAGAAGGTAAGAAACTTTTTCTTATCCAAAAAATGATAATAGCTCAATAATAAACCGTTTTTAGGCAACACAAACCGAACAAAAAGACCAGTCTAAGTAACATACCTGTGGGGATTTAGGAATTAACAGTAAAACCCCCAACCGGATATTGACTCTTCGGCTGCCAGATACAAAATGTATAAACGCGTCGCCACGCATAAGGCTCCACGCATCCATCGGGTTAAAATTTAAAAAAAACGAAAAATAATAAAAAGTAAAGTAGCCAAGTATTTGTCGCTGCCTCCCACCAGACACGACTTGACACAAGGTCAAAAGCCCGAAGGCCGATTAAAGTGGGGATAAAGGGGAGGGGAGGTCGGGAACGAGCCGAGACTCGAACCCTGCTTGTCAGTGCTGCTCATCGGCTCACTTAGTGCAATGTGAGCCTGATGAGGCAAGCAGTTTCACGAACCCAAATGTGGGTCCTGGCACGTATGCCAGTTTGCGGCTTAAACTAGACGCATGGTCTAGTGCCGTACAAGGGGGACAAAGGAAACAAAAATGCAGCTCGCCCACCCGAAGGTAGCCTAGTCGAAACTAGGTGCCTAGTTAAAGGCCCCAAGTCTGCCATTGTTCCTTTTCCAGGGCCACGCTCCGGACCGAAGTCCAGAACAGGCCCCGAGCCAATTGGAAGCGGTCGCGCCAATATTAGAAGGATTTTGGAGTGGCGAATTTGGAGCCGGTGAAGAGAGATAAATACTCAGGTTTTCTGTGAACCGACTTCTTTTTCGGGTAGTGACGTCGAATCAACAACACCGTTTTTGCTGTCTGGTGTTTTGGGCACCACGCTATGTTTTGAGGCGTAGCGTTGGTTAGTCCATTCACCAAGTAAATAAAGGAAAGTATGGAAGAAATGTTTTCGTCTCTTATCTGTTTCTATTTTTTCTTTTTGTATATTTCTTTTGGACTTTCTGTGGACAAGGCATTGCGCCGGCCAGTCAACGTGGGGTAAAATAATATAACCAAAATATGGAGTCAGATATCTTACGGCAACACAGTCTTGCCCTTAGCCCCTTGACCTCCTAAATACCTTCAAAACCCCCACTTACTCCACAAAATCAACATCATAAAACATAAAATAATCAATCTATCAACATATAGATGAGACACAAATCAAATTTACCTATTAAAAGTATGTCTAAAATTTTTCCCCATCCCAAAAAGCGATCTTGGAGGATTTGAATGAATATTTAGATTGATAGAATAATTTCAAAACAAAGAAAACACAAAAACAACTCTCGAGTAAAAATAAATCAAAATTCTTATCAGAGAAAGATAATTACAGTGAACTGAACACATTCTTCGAAAAGCTCTGAAAAATCAACTTAAGAATAAAAACTACGTAACTTTTCACCCAAATAAATATAAGCAAAAAAATATACAGGAAAACACTGACATGATTATTAAAGAAGCAAACATTTTAAATGAAAAATATTGCACAACAAAAATCAAGGAAATAATAAAGGATGAAATCAACTATGAATTAATTGATACAAACATAGACAATGATATCATATATACATTTCAAAATTCTGTACAATACTCAATGAAACATTAACTAAAAAAGAAAAGGACTTCCTAACTAGCTACATACCATAAACAAGCAATTTTATAGATCACCAAAAATTCACAAGTCTGAGGAAATGAAAACAGCCGTACTAACAAAAATCTAAAAAAATAGAAATTCCAATCCAGTCAAATTTAGAACTATAGTAGAAAACCTATCAGATCTCACTAATAAACCCAGCAAACCACTAGATCCCTGTATGAGATAAAAAGCTACATTAGAGATGACATCCACTTTTTAAAGTTGTTGCAGAAAGAACTTCGTATTTTTGTTTGGCGCATAAATTAGTTTGACCGTTATGGTCGTCACATATTTTCACCCAATGAAGAAGACTTACCCAATTCAGCCTTGACCATGTTCCCGGACAACATAAAAATGGTGAAAGCCCGCCAAATTATCTCTTCCTCAGAACATTCCGAGCAGGACGGACGTACTTTCTGTCCGATCGCTTCACAGCAGCAGAACCACAACACCATGAGGAAAACCGTCTAATTTTTGGACCTCTTGAGTCTACTCTCTTAGACCAAGGGTTCCCAGGTGGACATGATTTAGATGCATGTAATCTGCCAATTACAGGAACACCTTTATGTCGCCTATAACTTTTGCTATGTCTACAGCGACGCATAATTTCGTTCAGGCATCCAGCTACCTCATTCCTGGGCAACATTTTCTGGAAACTTTCATGCCTCTCTCTTACAACAACCAGGACCACACATCATCACTGTCCTTAACCAGCAAATATGACTTTTGCTACACCTATGGCGACGCATATTCCGCTCAGACAGTCAACTATGCCTTGACTGTAGCGACACACAAATCGCTCTGGCATTTAGTTGCTATAGTTCCTTCTCAACTTAATAACTATTTCCTTCATTCCTTCCTACGAGAATTGCAGCATAAAGGTCCCCTTTATTCTGGCTGCCATTAAAACTTCATAAAAACTTTTCGATATCTCGTTCCATCTCCTTTATTTACAACAATCTAGCGAGGAACTAACGTAACAACTCTTTCTCGCTAAAAATTCCATACCACAAATGTGGGGATTTTGTCTCCATGAAAAGGACTATTTAAACCTTAACTTTTGTAGGAAAATAAACCGTATTTAGAAAGCGGAGAGGAGATGAGCTTTTGAAGAAACCATACAAACAAGATTTTGCAGCTACAAAAGGTTTACTGTACATATGCACAGAATACAAGTAGATACAACATGTAAAACCAACAAAAGAGTTCAAAGAGTTTACTTGGATAAAGATTGCAGATGATTATGCTGCGGAAACTTAGCTGTTTTGTTGTTTCTCGTAAATTGTTAAGGCACTGTCACAAGGTTCTTAGTAGTGGTTGCGTTTGTCTACTCTCAACTGCTAAGTGGTGGGTTCGTTGTCGAATCGTCACCGTCTAAGGCTTTACGATGTGGTCTTAGCTAAAACTGCTAGCCTGGGTAGTGGCAAAAGGAGGACGATTCCTTGTGATCCCTTGTTTTATAGCCAGCTTTACGTGACCTCCATAAGGGCTGTAATAGGCCAGTTTGTCCCTTAGCACGTGTGTCCTCTATGGAATTCCAATACAAATAGCTGATCCCAATACACACATTTTTACATTTGACTTCACACACCTATACAGTAATATCTCTCATGAATTAGGAAAACAGGACATCTCATTTTGGATAGAAAAATATTAAGAAACATTACTCCAAAGATTTAATAAAAGATTATCACTGATGGTATAAAACTAATCCTAGATATCTTTCCAATTTGACAACAAAAATTAAATCCAAACCCTAGGAACAGCTATGGGAAATAAAATGGCACCAATGTACGCCACCATAACTTGAGCATACTTTAGGGCTGTAATGATAAGTTTCCATAGCACTATAAATTAATGGACAATACAAATAAATAACAAAACTTCTTTAAAAACACAACAACGAAAGGTTTATTACAGTAGTTGAAGTAAACGATTCAGAGTGAGAAAAGGTTCTTTTTGGTGTCACCGGTTAGTTTGTTAGTCCTTGAGTTTGTAGGAAGTTTGTGTCACTGTAGCAAGTAGCTCGTGTGACGACCCGCATGGCTAGTTCTTCTGTGTGTGACGCTAGTAGCAGCGTGATCTTCAGTGAAAATCTTCCATGTGGAATGCCCGTAGGAGGGGACGCGAGAGAGGTCTGTCTTGGCTGCGAACAAGGTGCTCTCTGACTGTTGGCCGACTACAAAAAAGGACTAGAAAAAATAGTTCTTGAGAGGAAGAAGGAAGAAATGCGCTTTGCCCTTAATTGGTCACTGTGTGGCTGAATCGCTTGGTGGGCATTGATTTGCGAGAGGAAATAGATCTGTGACTGCTACAATACCAAGAGGAAAATCGATATGAAATTATACGGAAAAAATACAATCTGAAAGCAGAATTTATTAGATCATGGAAAAAATACTTGGATGACCGTTTCATATTTTGGAAATTTTCATGGTGCAATATTAATAATTTACGTAAATGACAGCAAAACCAACAGATTAACATAAGATTCACCATAGAACACAATTTCAAAGAACTACCATTTTTTGGTATCCTCAATAAAAATAAGAATGGCCAAATTATCAGACATTTATCATAAACCCACAAATACCCAACAATTCCTCTACTTCAAGAGTCCCCAAAAAGCCCCCAAACTATATAAAACCCATCCCCTACACCCAACCACGTAGGATTTCCACCATAGTCACTAACAAGAAACAGTAGAAAAATCCCATTAAAAACTATGAATCCCGTATGTTTCAACATACACAACAAAACAACCTAACGCTATTTACATAAACATTGAAGAATTTTGATCAATTTAAAAGTATACTAAAGAACAAAACTCATTAAAAGCAAACTACAGCCCCAAAACTTAAAACAAACACTAACCTCATCTAAATTTGGGGAACATATGATGCTAGGAGTCCCAAAATGCAAAAATAAAAGATGTGGAGTACATAATATAATGATAGAAGGAAAATCCAATACTTTCAACAATCAGAAAACAACATTCAAAATAAAGAGAAATTTAAGCTGCAATTAAAAAATGCAGTATACATAATCAAATACACTGACTGCAACTTGATATGCATTGGCTGCTGTGAAGCACTGAACAAGAGAGTCTCTTTACATAAAAGCAACATTAAATTACCTGAAAATAGAAAACATTATGTATCAAAACACCTTTAGAAATGCAGCAAAGAAATCTGTAAAATAATGTCAGTATACCAGCCTTATAACTACACATTACTCGAAAATAAAAGAAAATTTTCTTTGATAGATTTAAACCAACTTTAAACAGAACCTAACCACACACACACATACAAACATGAATATACAGACTTGCTTAAAACAGATCTATGTACAGAGTCAAATGCATTTTCACACACATTAAACTCATTCAGTACAATTAAAAACATATGTGTGCATGCACAGATGAACATTCATGTGTACGTGTGTATGCGCAGTGAGGTAGAAAGCAAGAGAGAGAGAGAGAGAGAGAGAGAGCAGGAGAGAAGGATGAAAAACCCAAGAAAGAAGTAAGACGTGCAAAAACCAACATAACATCCCTGAAATTATATGTGTACGGATGTGTGACTGCATGGGTGCATATGTATGTATGTGTGTTTACACACATATACACATATACACACACAGAACACATACACATAAAAAACATTTAGATAGATCAGAGGTCTTATGGACAGTTAATTCCAATATGACATTCAGAGACACAAATCTGTAATTAGACAAAATTAAACAAAATGTATTTAGTGTATTTATACATGAATGAACATTTACATGTTTACACACACACACACACACACACACACACACACACCCACACACACTCAGAGAATACATAATCATATACCTAAAGAACTTCTACAGAGACCAAAACTCTTCACAGACAATTAACTCCAATGAGACACTCACAGACACAAATCCTGGAATTAAAAAAGATCACATCAATTCAAAACAAACTTTATTATAAAAACAACAACCGAAACTTAACTTGATTATTCAAAATCTCCTGAAGAAGATGTGAAGTTCGAATCATATGTAGATATATACATATGAAATAATAAAACCCTAAATTCTAATTTTTAAATCATTTGTAGACATATGCATTAAAAAATATTTACTTTTCACTTGTTGGACCAAATCTTTATATATATATAAATATGTGTGTATGTGTGTGTGTGTGTGTGATTTGTAAATGAATAGTTTGTTGGTAACATTATTTTAAAACCATCTCATTTCTTTGCTCAGTTAAATGGTTTAAAGTAGTGCTATTTACCCCCAAATAGTTCTATTTGCACTCAGTAAAATGGTTTCAAGTAGTGCTATTTACCCCAACTAATTCTATCTACTCACAATTAAATGGTTTCTAGTAGTGCTATTTACCCCAAATAGTTCTATTTGCACACAGTTAAATGATTTCAAGTATGGCAATTCAATAATAATTCTATCATCATTATTCATTAGTTTGTACACAGTTAAATGTTTGTTCCATAAATGCACCCTAACAGTTACTACCACTTTGGGTCAGAGTGGACCTGGGAGTAATGGTTATAAAAGCGTACTTCACCCCCTCAGGCTCCAGGACTGTAGTCTCACCATCAGATGGGTTAGTGTCATATTCATGACACTTGGTCGGGTGGGGTCATACCCCTCAACTGAGATGCAATCTATGTATTTACAGCACCAGCGGACTGGACTAAAACAAAAAAGAAAATGTTTTTTACAGAAACAGCTGCAGGTGAGACACACACACACACACACACACACACACACACACACACACACACACAGAAAGTAACAACAACAACAACAAAAGAAAGTAAACAAAGGAAAAATTCAAAGAGAAATGGTAAAGGAAATAAAACAAAGAAAAACAAAAACGAAAAGTAGAGACAAAGAAAACAAATTAATGAAAAATGAAGAGGCTTTTCAACAAATCATTACAGATTAGATCACTTGGAGAGCTATTAAAAATGGCTGAAAACTGAAGCAAAAGAATTAATAAAGAGATGGAAAAACAGCCAATAAAATGGAAGAAAAAACTTTACTAATAAGGAAAGAAAAATACATAATTTGTGACATAATAAAGTGACAGCTTTAACATAAAAAAGTAGATGTGTATTAAAAGGATACTTGAGATCAAAGTCTAGAAACATAAATGATGTACATTGCCAACCCCAATCAAATTTTTAATATAATAATTTATAAAACGCCAATTTTGTTGTAATGAACATGATAAATTCACAATTCTCCTTTGAGCCTGTCATCTCTTAATTATACCTAGCGAGTAAACAGCTTTCAGGTTCCCGAGCAAATACATTTTTAATTTAACTATATTGTCTCAATTTCAGAAAATTGTGTCATTTGATTTTACCAACAAAACAGGTTAATGAGAATAGTTTAGAATAAAAGTGATTCATTTTTCGATGGTGACCTTTGTTTATTCAAGATTTTTTTAAAACTTTTCCAGACTAAATTAATTTTCTAACTTTTATTAGTTTTAAACTAACTGAAATTTATATCTGAAGCAATTTAACAATTACTGAAATAATGTACAATAAAAATAAATAACTAAAATTAAACAATGAAAGAATACCTCTCCTAATTAATAATCAGTAAAAGTTAAGTTGGCGACCTTAGTCGAGGATGACCCAAAGGCTCCCTTTTCAAAAGCTACTATACTGAGGTGTAGGGGAGGGTTTTACTCCATTCCTTGGATTGTTCCACTTTACCCTTGATCCTTACTTTATAGTGCTGTGTGTTAAGCAAGATCCATTTTTTAAGTCTTTGGTATGACTTGACCTGGAATTGAACCCAGATCTCCCGGGGCATTGGTGAACACTCTACTTATTAGGCCAATGGCCCGGTAAATCATAATAACAATTGTTAATAATGTTGTATATTATAGATAAAAATTGCTGTTAAAGTGTTAGGGTATAAAAAACAAAAACAACGAGACTGATTGCATTTCACATAGCACTAATACCCTTGGGAAAGGTATGAATCCAATTATTCTCCCTCCAGCTACGGGTAAATAGTAGGGCAGACTGGGTTCCTCAGCCTTGGTTAGGCAACTAGTCTAGGAGAAGGAAAACATCGAATTCAACCCTGTTAAACTCCGCTTAAAAATTGACCTTGTGTCATATCCTGCCCGAGCAGAGGGGTTGGTAAATATGATAAAAACCAAAAACAATGGACATAACACTGAGAAAATAGAGGAATTAAGCAAGTGATGGATTATAGGTTGAATTGTGACCTCTGTAAGACCAATTGCTCATATAGATTAGTTGGTAAAGCAGCTGGTATGAAAAACAGCCAATAAAATGGAAGAAAAAACTTTACTAATAAGGAAAGAAAAATACATAATTTGTGACATAATAAAGTGACAGCTTTAACATAAAAAAGTAGATGTGTATTAAAAGGATACTTGAGATCAAAGTCTAGAAACATAAATGATGTACATTGCCAACCCCAATCAAATTTTTAATATAATAATTTATAAAACGCCAATTTTGTTGTAATGAACATAATAAGAAAGAAAAAAAATATGAGTTTAATTCTTGCTGAGATCTTATCTTTGAGGATTGCTCTAATTAGAGTAGCTCCTTACTTCAGTAAAACTGATGATATGAATGAGTTGCTGTATGTGAAGGAGTTGTAAAGATAAAACAACTAAAAATTCCACTGGCATAGAACCTTTCACCATTTTAGTCTTCAAAGGTCTCATTCATATATTTGCTATTACCACCCTCTGTCAGCTCCACCTACTTGGGTCAAGCATTTGATTGTCCTCCAAGAACAATGAAGTGTTTGGACAAAAGGGGTGTTATGAGTTTGAGTGTAGGGGCCTCCAATCATTCACTGATTTGTGATAGAACTGCAATGATTGAGTGCCAGCCATCCTGAGGGAAACTTTGGTGGGAACTAGCTGCTCGATAGCTCAATTGGTCTTTGACTCATTATGCAAAAAATAAAACATCTAGAAATTAAAAGATGAAAGTCTAATTTAATAATAAAAAAGATTTGAAACAAATTTATTTTGTGTATATTTTTTTGGTTAATTCAAATTAATCGATTCATTTGTAAAGAAAAAAGTTTGGCCCCCAGATCTAGCCAGTCTGTCTGGAATTAATCAATATTTAATTGCTTGTTTGTTCTGGATTTATTTTTTTTTAGATTCATTATCAATTTAAAATTTGACCTGAAATAAAAATAAATGTCTCACTTTTTCCTTTTATTTAGGCTTTGCTTAAACATCAAAATAGCCAAAGGGATTTTAAAGTAACATTTACAAAAGTAGGAGTCTATGGGTGTAAATTGTGAGTTTAAGTTTAATTGGAAGCTTCTTTTTTTATTTTTAATCTTGTGTTGTCTGCTCTAGGGATCGAATACTGCATCAAACCAGAGTTCTGTGACTAAAAGCAATAATAATAATAATAATAATATTGAATAAAGGTGGTAATCAAATGATAATTTTAGAACTATCCATTTTTGACAAAACTTTGAATTGAAGAGTTTTTAATTCTTTCTAAATTTCTAACATAAGAAGTTAAACTTTTTATTCACTAATGCAATTAAACTTGAGTCCTTGTTTTGATTGTGTAATTATTTTCACTCAGCTGAAGTAAAAAAGTTGTGCTATTTCATTGGTTTCAATTTGCATGCATCCATTCATATAGGCTATTGATCATATGGAAATCAGACCTGACTGATAAAATGAAACGCAGTTTCTTCCAGGCAGCAGTTGTGTCGATACTACTGTATGGATGCACTACTTGGATGCTAACAAAACGCCTGGAGAAGAAGCTAGACGGCAATTACACAAGAATGTTGCGAGCAATATTGAACAAGTCCTGGCGGCAACTTCTCACAAGACACCAACTATATGGCCATCTGCCTCCCATCATGAAAACTATCCAAGTTAGACGAATCAGACATGCAGGAAAATGCTGGAAAAGCAAGGACAAGCTCATAAGTGATTTACTCCTATGGACCCCCACGTATGGCCGAGCAAAAGCAGGACGACCAGCTCGAACATACATACAGCAGCTATGTGAGGATTCAAGATGTAGCCCTGAAGACCTGCCAAAGGCAATGAATGATAGGGAGAAGTGGCGAGAGAGGGTCAGGGATATTCATGCTGGCAGGACGAGATGATGATGATGCATATGTATAAGTTGTTATGTACATACTGACATGAGTCCGATGACAAGCGGAAACAAACCAAAATGAGAGAAACATTTGGTTAGAACACATAGAATGAACTTTTGCAAAAGAGAGAGAGAGAGAGAAAGAGAGAGAGAGATGAAATGAACATTGTTACTGAGAGAACCAGTCTTCCCCATGAAGTAGGAAAATGAGTTCTGTCAGTCTTTGTCAGTTGGAGATCATGAGAAACAAGTCTCATGGTATTTTTTGATACAAAGTAAAACGTCTCCCATCATTGTTTGCTACAGATTGCTATTAAAGTAACAATATTTTAGCCACTATACTCTCTTCTTTTGAGAGAGTCTTAGTGGTGGAATGGCTAAAGTGCTGAACCACAGCCTTGAAGTGAGTGATTTCAAACTCCAGTCGCACTGTTATGTTCACTTTCAGATTAATACTCTTCGAAATAGTATGAACTCCCTTATACTCTCAGCTATAGGTTAAATAGTACTTGGTGCATTTAATAAGTTTCCAAACTTTTTGTACAGGCATTTACAATTATTGTAGACACTTGAAAATTCAGTATCTTATTGCTATACATCTCATGAGATGACTGACCAATTTTTATGATTTCAGCTTCAAATGAACAGCTACAGAAGGAATTTGAATACACCCTACTAAAGCCTGATTGTCACAGCTGGTGAATTTCAAAAATGCAATCTGGACGTGAGGACACTTTAGAAGAACAATATGCAATAAAATTCTGTTTTAAACTTGGAAAAAATACCACAGAAATGTATGGAATGCTTCAGACTGCTTTTGGAGCATCTTGCATGAATCGAGCATCCGTTTTTGAGTGGCATAAGGCATTCAAGGAAGGCAGGGAGTCTTTGAGGGATGATGAAAGGTGTGGGAGGAGTAATTAAGTCAATACACCAGAGTTAATTGGCCAAAGAGTTAGGGTTAGGGTTACTATGCTGAGGTTTTAAGGAAGTTCAGAAAGAGATCCCGTTGGAAGAGGCCAGCACTCTTCAAATCAGCTCAGTGGCATTTCCACCAGGACAATGCACCAGTCCACAACTCCATCCTTGTCACAGACAATTTGAGTAAGATGGGCATCAAGACAGTTCCTCACCTTCCCTTTAGTCCAGACCTTGCTCACAGTGACTTTTGGTTATTATGAGACAATTAAGGAGATGAAAGTGGCTGTGACAAAGGTCATTGTCACGCTCACACAAAAGGACTTCCGTTGGGCTTTTTCAGAAGTTGTTGGAACGGTACAACAAATGCTTTGCTGCCGGAGGAGATTACTTCGAAGGAGACTAGAGTTTCATGTGTGAACTATCAATAAAAGTGCCCATACGAAAAAAGTCTGGAAACTTATTTAATGATCCTCATATCACTACTGTTCTTCTACAAGGATGGCTTTGGCTTAAATAACCTACAAAGGTTGGTATACTAATAAACAAAGAAACCAACCAACCTCTTCTAATGTTTGTCAGAGTAACCTTCTGAGACTTTAAAACCTGCCCCTTCATTTATTCCATGGGGATAAAGTGTTATCATTCTAGGGTTCAAACCTGAAAGAGAATGTCTCATACAGATTAATTCTTCCTTATCAATTAATCCTTGAGATGTTCTACTGAACCTGAACTTATGAACTCTTTGCACTGCCAGAACCAGGAATTGAATCCACAGCCACAAAGTAACTAGATACCCTTTTACCAATGCTTATATCCACTAGTCCGTTGTCTTATACAACAATTTAGAGGTGGTAAAGTTGGAGTCTTAAGCCTTATGTCATTTTGTCTGCTTCTTCAACTGAATCAGAATATGTCTGGTACCATTCATTATATAATTAAGTCGTAATTTACAAAGTTCTTTGCTTCGATGTAGCACAAGGCCAAATGAATGGGGCACCCAATTATATAATTAAGTAGTTGTCTTTCTTAGTCTCAAGCCTAATGTCCTTTCTTGTGACTATAACAGCAATCAAGATGAGGACTCTAACCCAAGTATATCAGTCAATAATAAAAAGCGTTGAAGAAAATAATTTTTGGTTCATTTTTATGGGCATCTTTTAAATGTTATTATAGTAATAAGAGTCACAATATAGGAATGAAATTTGGCATAGAAAAATGTGCCATGCTAATAATGAGAAGCAGAAAAAGACATATAATAGAAGGAATAGAACTGCCAAATTAGGAAAGAAATAGAACACTTTGAGAAAAGGAAACCTATGAGTACTTGGAAATATTGGAAGTCGACACTACCAAACAAATAAAGATGAAAAAAAAATAAAAAAAGAGCATCTCGGATGAACAAAAAACTTCTTGAAACCAAGTTCTGCAGCAGAAATCTCATTAAAGGGATAAGCACCAAGGCTGCTTTCCTTGTAAGATACTTGGGACAATTCTTGAAATGGAAGAACTTCAACAAATGAACAAGAGGACAAGAAAACTAATGATGATGAATAAGGCTTTTCATCCAAAAGATAACATACACAGATTATATGTGTCAAGAAGGAAGAACAACATTGATAGTATTGAAGATAGTGTGGATGCATCAACATAAGGACTCAAGGATTACATAAAAAAGATCAAATAAAGATGTTACAGTGACCAGAAACAGCATAGACAGCATAAGTATCAACAGAACAACAACTAGAAAACAGAAATAGGAATAAAAACAACTGTATGGAAGTGCCTGTGGTTATTGTCGCAGGAAATGGACATGGTGACACGAGTTCAAATCCTGAACAAGACTGATTGTATTTCACATAGCACTAATACCCTTGGGAAAGGTATGAATCCAATTATTCTCCCTCCAGCTATGAGTAAATAGTAGGGCAGACTAGGTTCTTCAGCCTTGGTGAGGCAACTAGTCTAGGAGAAGGAAAACTCTAAATTCAAACCTGTTAAACTCCACTTTAAAATTGACCTTGTTTCATATCCTGCCTGAGCAGAGGGGTTGGTAAATAAGATAAAAACAACTGTATGGATATTCTAAGTAGCAAACTGCGGAAATCTCACGAGAAAACCTGGACATGGCTAAGAAGAGGAAACTTTAAAAGAGAAACTGAATTTCCTCTGATAGCAGCCCCAAACCATGCTATAAGGACCAACTATGACAAAGCAAGAATAGATAAAACGCAATAGAATAGCAAATGAAGTTTATATGGAGACAGAGACAAAACAGTCACATAATAAGTGAATGCAGCAAATTAACACAAAAAGAGTACGAGACTGGACAAGACTGGGTTGGCAAGTTGATCCACAGGGAATTTTGCAAGAAGCTGAAATTTGACCATACTACCTAATGTTGTATTCCCAAACCAGAATCTGTCCTTGAGAATGAAACACACAAAATTGTCTAGGATTTTGAGGTATAAATAGATCATCTAATAGATCATCTAATCTCGACCAGAAGACCAGACCGAGTAATAGTTAATAAAAAAAAGAGAACCAACTGAATTATAGACTTTGCCTTTCCAGTGACCCACAGAGTGAAAACCAAAAGAAAGCCAAGTACTTGGATCTTAACAGGGAACTAAAAAGTTATAAAACATGAAGGTGACAGTGACTCCAATTGTAATTGGCATGCTTGGAACAAGCCCCAAAGGCTTGCTAAGTGGGTGGAGGAGTTAGAAATCATAGGATGAGCTGAGACCATATAAACTAGAGCATTGTTGAGGTCAACCAGAATACTGAGAAGAGTCCTGGAAACCTGTGGAGACTTGTTGACACACAGGCTCTTGTGAAAAACTATCAGCTAATGCTAGTGTGAAACCTTGCAAGGAATAATAATAAAGATGATGATCTCTTCAAGAAGATGAAAAAGCTAGGAAACATGAAAGTGTCTGTGATATCAATTATGTTGGTGCCCTCAGAAAGTAACCAAAGAGACTATGGGAAACTAGAGATCAAATGAAAATTGAAACCATCTATACCTCAGTACTGTTAAGACTAGCGAGAATACTTAGAAAAGTCCAGGAAACTTGTGAAGACTTACTACCACTCAGATTTCACTGAAAAACCATCAGTTTAAAATTGGTGTGAAAAAATTTCCTTTAATAATAATCTCATTTTATCTCCTGAAAGTAAAAAAACAATAGATATCAGATTGCATATCAAAAATTAAATCCTGACAATTATATCAAAGAGTATTTAAAGCTTTCTTGGACCAAATTATTCTGAAATTTTTTGAGTACTGGTTCCCATCTATCATGTGTTTTAAAGCATCATAATTGACAACTGATAGTTGCCCATGGCAACAAAGTACAGCAGATTTGGACACAGATTTTTGATCAATGCTTGAAAGCAAATTTATGAAGATCATTTTATACGTAAGGTGTATTTTGCATAAGGAGTTGGCAATATAAAAAACTGCACCTTATTCAAAGAAATTAAAAGTGATGGGTCATTTCACTTCCCAGAAGACTGTCATCATAGCCTTCTTTACTGACTGCTATGCCTGGAACCTTTTCTTTACCAGAAAGTCTATGTGTTTCCACTCTATGACTCTCTTTTTGACTTAGACTTGTAGTTGTGAATTAATGTTGAGCCTGTTTGTAAACCTTTTTTTTTTTTACTAAAACATGTTCCTCTGCAAATATGACACATTCCTCTGTAAATTTCACATAGTTTGCATTTCTCAACCACCAAAATGTTGATGACGGACTTCTGTTCAAGCCTGGAGTACTCTGTTTGTTTCACAGCCATTTTAAATAGCCTCAAAGCAAATGTTTTTGCGAGATTAAAATAATTTTTGTATAAACCAATTCCAAACAATGCAGAATTTACATTTATGGAAAAGAACTTAGAAAAAAAATTTGCTCTTTTTAAAAAAGTTTCCCTTATTTATTAAATAAATCAAAATGTTCTTATCAGTTTGTAAAAGGTTAATATTAAATATTATTTAGCAACAGTATCTCAAATGATTTTGTGGCAAAACTAAGATGGAAGTAATGTTTATGTATATCATTTACACAAGTTTCAAATAAATTCTCAAAGGGAAAACCTTGTCTCTCTCTAAATTTTTAGTATGTGGAGTTGTTATTATTTATGTTACTTACATGATTCAAACAAAAAAAAAAGCATACATACTCTGGTAATAGAGTCAGCCAAAAATTATTTCAGGTATAAAAAGCTCTTAAAAATGGTCACTAAATAGTCTCATGGGACAATATGAGAGATAAACGTATTGGTTACAAGATTCTTTTGGGAACCTACCTAGAAGTCATGAGTTCAATCCTTGGGCCAAGGTTTAGCAGAAAAAGACAATATTATAACAGTAAAATAACTAAAAAGGCAAATACTCATGTAAAATATTCTAAGGTATTAGCAATGGAATGAAAATAGTCTATCCCTATGGACTGAATAAAGAATTTGGTTTGGAATTCACCAAAGTTTACTAACTAAGACAAATAACACCTGAAGAAGTCCAGAAACATTGTGAATGTAAGAACTAAGATGAGGAAAATTGTATAAATAATTCAAATAATGTCAAATCCATTTCTTTTATAGCTACTAATTTAAGTATTCTTTTTTGGCCTTATATTTCTGGCTTGTAAAGGTAGATCTTCTTTTTAGTTTGTACTTACTTGCACTAATGAATATGTGAGACTAAAAAGCAGGAGAAATAAATTGTCAGATTTTCTGTTAAAATAAACTAAAGAATGTCCAGTTTTGCACACAAAATGTTAAAATAGATTTGAAAAAATACAGACCAAATTTATTGTTTGAAGTGGAATGACACTGGTGCCCAAAATATTAAAAAAATTTGTTTAAAAGATTTTTTAAAAATAAGATGAGTTATTTGATGCAAACCTTCATTCACTAGAGAAAGATTTCTGAATAATAAACAATTATATATATGTGTGTGTGTGTGTGTGTGTGTATAGCTGTGAATGTATTCATCCATATTGTATTTTTCCTGTTTTCTTGCATTGTAACTTGTAATTTAAATTGATTTTTATTTCCATTTCTTGTAATAGATCTGAACAAAATAATCCAAGTTGGTGAAGTGAAATAAAAATAAAAGCCTCTTTAGGAAAATGTTAAAGAAGAAAAAGCTGAGATGTAGAATGTGTATATGTATTCACGCCTTTTAATGGAAATAATATCTGGTGCCAGTTACATACTCATTTATATCAAATGCATCTGTGTGCAATCAAAATGTCACATAATCTACCATAGGATAACAGTACATATACAACTGTTCTTAAAATTCCAAACATCTCCAATAGCATTAACAGACACCACCATGCAAACTGCACCATGACAACCAGGGTGAGAAATTTGTAAAGAAGTACAGTTCAGTGGTTGGTTACAAAAAATATCCCAAATATTGAATATCCCAAGGAGCAGCATTAACTCCATCATTGCAAAATGTAAAGCATATGGCACCGCTGTAATAAATCTGCAAAGAGAGGCTCATTCAACAAAACTCATAAACCAGTTGAGATTGATATAAAACAACAAGGTATCAAAAACCCTATGAATAACCTAGATGATTTTGGTTTGGTTTTGTTTGGTTTTGTTTTATGGCATATCAACCATTATAGGTTATTTAAAGCCAAATCCTTTTTATACATATATATTAAATATATGATTTCTAAAAACATTTTGTAGATAACGTTTTTAAACAAGCCTGAGCTCATTTTTTTCACACAGTTAAATGGTTCAACTTATTTCGAATATGAATAATTCAATTTACTTTCTTTACACACAGTTTAATGTTTACAAGTATTGCTATGTATCACTAACAATTCAATTAAACCTCTGTCATTCGTTTACACTCAGTTATGTAATCAGTTTTATTTCAAACAATTCAGTTTAGCATAAGTACAGTTTTTTGCTTACACACAATTAAATGTAAAAACAGTTCTATTTCAAACAATTCAGTCTAGCATAAGTACACAGTTTAAATGTCAAAGAATTCTATTTGACTCATCGATAGGATCCTATCTATATTTAGCAACCCCTCCGCTCAGGCAGGATATGACACAAGGTCATATTTAACAGGTTTGAATTCAGAGTTTTCCTTCTCCTAGACTAGTTGCCTCACCAAGGCTGAAGAACCCAGTCTGCCCTACTATTTACTCATAGCTGGAGGGAGAATAATTGGATTCATACCTTTCCCAAGGGTATTAGTGCTATGTGAAATGCAATCAGCCTCGTCCAGGATTTGAACTTGTGTTGCCAAGTCCATTTCCTACGATGATAACCATTACACCACAGGCACCTCTCTATCAGGTATCACAACTCTGAACCAGAGTGGACAGGTAGCAATGGCAATCAAGGGGTACTCTGCATTCCCCAAAGCATTACTGAAGCCTCACCGTCAGATTGTTTAGTGTCATATCAGGACACTCATTGGAGGAGTCTAACTCCTCTGCAGAGATGCAGTTGGTGTATTCTGCAGCCCCAGCCATCTGGGCCAGCCCTAAATGAATTTGAGTGACTGTACATAGATACACTTTAAGCTATATCTTCTACAGAGTTAGGATTAATGGAAGAGTAGTCAGAGAAAAATGATCACTTTAAGAGAAAAAGAAGGAAGTACATTTGTTTTTTGCCACAATGGATGCAGAAGTCTTCCTAAATATGGGAAGAATGTATTGTGGTCAGATGAGACTAAAATTGAATTTCGTCATCAATGAAAACAGTGTATCTGACAGAAACCAAATAGTTATTATCAAATATAACCACAGTGAAGCAGAGTAGAGTCAGTACCCTGCCTTAGAAATATTTTGATCAGCTGGTCCTTAGACATGGGTTAAACTGGAAGGAACACTGGATGTTTCTTAATACAGAGAAATTCTTGAGATAAACCTGTTTCAGTCTTTCAGATTTGAAAGTCAGACAGTAGTACACCTTCCAACATAACAAGGGCCTTAAACATACTGCTAAAGCAACACCCAAGTTGTTTAAAGTGGAACATTTAAATGCCAAAGTCCAAATCTCATTCCAATTGTGATTTTGTGGTAGGAATTAAAAATGCAATACACCAGTGGAGCCTAACATGAAGGACCTGGAGCAATTTTGCATTGGAAGATCAGCAAAAATCCCAGTGATTAAATCTGCCCAAATAATAGAAGTATACCCCAAAAGACTCGTTGCTGTAATTGTTGCAGAATGTGGAGGGGTAAGCAGCTTCATTTGATGAAGACATTTTTTCCTTAGTTCTTGCTTGCTTTACGACAGGAAAATATTTTGTGTCTTAGAATTGGTAGGTATGTTACATAGGTCACATAAACTCTCTTTAGATCCATTCAATATCCAGAATACAAAGCAACAAAATACTAAAAACACTTGGTTGAAATTGGGGTGAATACTTTTGCAAGGAACTGTACACGCACACACACAAACATACACATACACATACACATATATCTAAAGTTTGCGACCTTAGTCGAGGCTGACCCAAAGGTTCCCTTTTCAATAGCTACTGCACTGAGGTATAGGGGAGGGCACTACTTCATTCCCTAGATTGTTCAACTTTTCCCTTGATCCTTACTTTATAATGCTGAGTGTTAAGCATTTAGTGTTACCATTTTTTGAGTCTTTGGTATAACTCGACCTGAGATTGAACCCCTATCTTCCAGACTATTGGCGAACATTCTAGAGAGAGAGAGAGAGCAGAAGAGAGAAAGAGAGTGGGAGACAGAGACAGAGATAAAGAAAAGATGAGCCATAAGTATTGGAACAAATAAAATTATTTTGGGGAGTTAAAAAGGGAAAAATTATACAAGAAGAAACAAGTTTTATAAACATCATTGAAATACTCTGGAAGAATGATTGGATTTCTAATCCAGTTTTCCACAGTTCGGTTTGTTTTCATGTCCATACCCAGTTTTTATTGTTTCTCAAGGGAGATAACAATAAAATCCCAGTTATAGAGTATTTACTCTTATTCATGTATTTATGGATAATTATAATATACATTCTATAAATATGACATTATTCAATATGGGGCTTAATAGCTAACAAAAGTGCTTTTAAGCAAGTTACAATTAAGTGGTTATAAATTTTTTTTTTTTTTCTGTATGAACATATTAATATATTCTATTGAGGATGTCGTTGGTATACAGCATTAAAAGAAAGACATATGCAATTCTGGGGGTCATTTTCTATGAACAGATATATTCGCTTTCTGCAAGACTTGTTTGCAAATAATTTGCTTGCTCATCTGTCATCTATCATGTAAATCACTGCATCCCTTTCAAATGAAGCAAAATGGTTCTTCCCACAACTGTAAATTGTTTGATCTCTTTGATTCTATTATCATTTTGAATGGAATGAAGCCTTTTCTGGATTTATCATATGAATCTGGGTTTTTTGTCTCTGGTTACTAGTCCATGAGATTAAGTAACAATTCAGAAGAGGTATTTTCACTGCTTGGTTGACTCTTATGACTAGGGGTTCAAGTTGGTAGTACTATTCAGAATGAAAGGTTAGAAAAGAATGATGTAATCCAAAATGAATTGGTTTGGTTCGATAAGCTAATGTTGGTGGTTTTCAATTTTCTTTTTTGTGTCTTTATAATACATAAGCACACTTGAATGGCTGTATTAAGCGATGTGTATGAATACATATATATATATATATATATATATATATATATAGAGAGAGAGAGATGGAGTGATAGATTGATGTAGATAGATAAGTGAATACACATGGAAATATATGCATATACATGCAATTATTTATATGGATGGATAAAGATATACACATAAAATACTTGCTGCTTTATCATGGAATAATGCCTGATCCCAGGGTCATCATCCAATGAAGGCTTTGTTAAGTTTATTGCAGCAGTAGTTATATAAATGTATTATGATTATAATGAAAAATCACACACACACACACACACACACACACACACACACACTGTGGCAGCAAGTATTGGTATAGATATACAAAAAATATCTGCTGCCCCAACTGTATAGTTGGATATATAGACATACTCCTATTCACATTAATATACATCGATCTATCTATCTATCTATCAATTTTCTCCCATCCCCCCACTCTCTCTCTCTCTCTCTCTCTCTTTCTCTCTCGAGGTAGATAGACAGATACAAAAAAGGTAAGCAGTATGAAAATTTTTTAATGATTTTTTGAAAGAAAATGGTCTTACACCAAAAGAAAGCAAGAAGCTGAAGATATCCCATAGAAACTGTTACAGATACAGTATATGCAGATGATCTAATGCATCTTGCAAACACACCGGTCCAAGTCAAATCCCCACTGAATTGTTTGGAACAGGCAGCAAGAGGCATTGATCCCTGTAAACTCAGGTGAAGCAGATTTCGTGTTTTAAACAAGATGGTGCCGTCTTCATAATAAACAGTTTGCTTCTGAAATTAGTAGAGCATTTTACATACCTCGGTAGCAATATCTCATCTACAGAAAGTGATATCAGCATACATGTAAGAAAAGCATGGACTACTATTGACTGGTTATTGATCATATGGAAATCTGATCTATCCTATAAAATAGAATGGGATTTCTTACAAGCTGTGACTATATCAGTACTACTGTATGTTTGCACTATGTGAACTCTCACAAAATGCTTGGAGAAAAAGCTGGATGGGAACTATAAAAGAATGCTGGGTGGTGTTTAGAATAATTCCTGGAAGCAGCACCCCACCAAACAGCAGCTCAATCGTAACTTGCCTCTCATCTCATGAATCATCCAAGTAAGATGAACAAAACATACTGGGCATTGTTGGAGAGGTAAGGATGAACTCATAAGTGACATTCTTCTATGAACTCCTGCATATGGACACACCAGTGTCAGCTGACCAACAAAAACTTACATTCATCTGCTCTGTACGGAAACTGGGTGCAGTCTAGAGGACCTAATCAGAGAAATAGCACAGTTGGAAGGATAGCAAGAGAGAGTCAAGGAATCCATGCACTTAGAACCACTTGATAATGATGATGATTATGCAAATTTTATACAATTGAATTTCATTCTAAACCTTACCGAAATATATATATATATATGTGTGTGTGTGTGTGTGTGTATGTGTGCGCGTGTGTATATATATGTACATGTGTGTGCATGTGTGTGTGTATATATATATAAATATGTGTGCGTGTGTGTGTATATATGTGTGTATGTTTGTGTGCGTGTATGGGTGCGTGTATATATATATATATATATATTTGAACATTGGAGTTTATAGAAATATATTCTAACCTTCAGGAAATCTTACAAAATTTTATATTATTCATGAATCTTTCTCAAATATTTTGCATCAAATAACTTAAGTGGTACCTAAAACTTGTGAATAATTTAATAAAAGTTTTAGAGTATCATTGACTATATTTTTTGAAATTACTTTTACTTAAAAATGGCTTTGCAAACATTTGCATCCACTTTCATTTCCCATAGTAAATTTAGTCTATACTCTATTTCCTTAAGTGTTTTAATCTTGAAAATGCACAATTTGGCAAATTTGAACAACAAATCTGAGCCTTTCTTTCAGCTGACACTTGTTTTTTTAAGCTTAAAGTTGTACATCATATTTTTTTTACTATTTTTAGAAAGGTTTAGATTCTAGGTGCTTCATTTGACAGAAAAAAAAATTACCCTTTTTTGACATTTTTTTTTAATAATATAATTTTCTTCAGAAGAGCAGATTTTTGCAATCCATTATCCGCATTTATAAGCCAAACAAGATATTTTATTAAAACCAAGAGAAAAATAAGACTCTTCAAGTTTAAATGTGTCACAAACAATTCCATAAATATATATATATATATATATTTACATACAGACTTGCACACACACACACACACACACACACACACACGTATATATATATATACATATATATATATATATATATATATATATATATATATATACAGTGGAACTCGGATATAAGAGAGTTGTTGGGACTCGATAATAAGTCTCTTATATCAGGGTTTGGTCTGTTTTCTTTAGGTAACACAGGCTCTAATTTGGGACCAGAGAAAATCTCTCTTATATCCAAATTTATCTTATATCATGGTCTCTTTTATCCGGGTTACTCTGTGTATATATATATATATATATATATATATATATATACTTGGTGTCATATCCATATAGTCTTTCATACTTTGATAATATATTCATTTCCTTATATCTACCTATGTGAGTGTATTTGTCAACTCCTTTACATGAGTGTCATGTAATACATGGTCAATTTTAAACCGAGTTCAACAAGGCTAAATTCAAAATTTCCTCCTATACCGATTGTCATTGCAATGTTAAAGAGCTCTGCCTACCCAACAGCTAGAGGCTAAATAATAATTTACTAAGCGTTTTGCTTACAAGTGGCACAAGGTAGAATGAATGGGGCACTCAATGAGACTCGGACTCACCCTTGCAGGTTTTTCCCCAAAACTAATCGCGCTATGTGAAATGCAAACTGCCTCGTCTAGGATTTGAACTCAGTGTATATATATATATATATATATATGGATGTATGTATTTTTTATCCGTGCTGATGATGGCGCGACATGATGATGATGATGATGATATATATATGTATATGTATATATACATATATAGATGATGATGATGATATATATATATATATATATATATATATATATATATATATATATATATATATATATAAGCTCACAACATTAATCAATGTAGAACAGAAGGCCAATTTATTCTTACCGATATAAGACAGACAGATACTTGTAGACCACACAAAGATACTATGCAACATAAATTGTAAAAAAAAATTAATAAATAAAGTACAGTAAATAAAACAGCATTCAACCTAAGAAGCAGCCATACAAAATATATTTAATAACTAATAGTTATGTAGACTGAAACTGCATTTTATCGCAAATGGTTTACATGTGTTGAAATGGATTCTTACATGATAAACAGGTGGATATATGAATTCATTTTACCATGAAAATAACATAGAAAACAAATCCATCAAAGTTTCTCTAAGTTTGTAAATAATCAGATTTCAACTTTAACCTACATTAGATGAAATAGTATTAAGCCTAAGAACCGGGAATATATTCAGCGACTAATAAAGATACAAACTCAATCAGTTTGCTTGTAAATGGGCCCCTTAAGAGATGCAATATTTTGCTCGATAGTCAGTAAGATCATTGGTCATGAGTTCAATTCTCACTGGCTATTTGAACTTGTGCTAATCTAAGTAAACTTTAATTAATGACTATACGTGTTATAATAGTCTATTATGATATAAATACATGAAAACATTAGCACCATAGAAAAACAAACTTGTTACTGTTTCTGTGAATTTAAAAACAATATTTCACACTTTAACAGTATCTGAGAAAATACCGATGATGGTTAAAAGCAGTCAAGAAGAAAAAGATTGTAAGATTTCTATGTAATCTTGCAAAGACAGGAAATAATGAGTAAAAAATGACAAAACAAATTGTGTCTGTGGTCACTTCCAACTTGTTTATGAGAAAGACTGCAATCAAAATGTAGCTTATGTATATATTGGTGCATGTCTGTTTGTCTGTCTCTCCGTATATATATATATATAGAGAGAGAGAGAGATGCACATGTATCTTAGCGAACACACAAAAAAAAGTTTGGTTGGGTTTTATGGCATATCAACCATTGTAGGTTATTGAATAACAAATCCATTTTTCGACATATGTAGTGAAGGGAAATTTCTTATTTTGGTTTGGCGCGTAAATTTAATTTGACACTTAATTTCACCCAATCAGGATGACCTATCCTATTCAGTCCGGACCTTTCATTTCCGGCCAGCAAATTGGGTAAGCTGCCAAACTCACTCTCTTTGGATGGAGAACGCCGTCCAGTGCAGACGTCACACTGGCCGCTCTTAAATAGCAGCTCTTTTGCTGGACAATGCCGCCCAGTGCAGACGTCTCCCTGTGGCTCTAGAATAGCAGCAGTAGCAGCATGGACACACGAGGGAACCCATCTAATTTATGGATTCCTTGCAAGGAATCCCAGTTGAATATAAATTAGATACATTCAACAAGCCTCGCACAGGCACAACTTTATGTCACCCCAAAATTGGCTATGTCGATCCGACGCATAATCCCGCTCTCGACACCTCACTCCCATTTTAACTCTGGGCCACTTTAATGGAGAAAACACATACTCTCGCAAATACCAGACACGAAACCCACGGTGACATCCAAAGTTCAATTCCTACAACTGCAACATGTCTTTCGTTAAACCTACGAACACAACCCCTCACACGTCTGACGACACACACTGACATCTCAACCTTCTCAACTTCTCATAACTCAATTTCGTCTCAATATTCACAACCTCTGCACGAGTCTTGCAGCACCAAAGGCAAACCCAATATTCCATGCTGCAAATAAAAACCTATTCATAAAAATATATTTTGACCTTCGGCATCTTATCTTCTCCATCATTCTACCTTTATTTTCCCCTAAAACTTAGCGAGGGGACTAATAACACTAAGCGAGGAAAAAACTCAATGTAACACATAAGTTACACCATCTTCCTCGCTAAACACAAACAACACTTCCCTCTCGCCAACAACAAAAATCTCTCGCTAATATCACTCCTACACATATAAACAGTTCTATTTTTTTTTTAATTCACTTTAGCAAAAGTATGCAGTTTAAATGTAAAAAAAATTGTATATCAAACTATTCCGTTTAGCATAAGTACACAGTTTAGTTCTATTCGACCCATAGATAGGACCCTATCAGGTGCTACCACTCCAGGTTAGAGTGGACCTGGGAGTGATGGCAATAAAGAGGTACTCCACATTCCCTAGTACTGGAGCCTCACCATCAAATTGTTTAGTGTCATATCTAGGACACTCGTTGAGGGGAGTCTTGCCCCTCTGCAAAAATGCAGTCGGTGTATTCTATAACCCCAGCTAACTGGGCCATTAGCATATATATATATATATATATATATATATATATATATATAAAGAGAGAGAGAGGCGGGTAACTAGGTATATATTTAGCATATTTGGTCATAGATTTAAAAATTTAAAAACAAAACCATTTGGCGTTTTGCATTGATAGTTCAATTTGGATTTAAGGTTTTAAGGAATATAACCTTATAAGTTGTGCATAACAACGGCATCTAACATTTCAAAATACTATCAACTATTAATTTCCCTTATCTAATTCTATTATATTATTTATAAGAATTAAACTCAAAAAAATACATTTTTAAAATAACATGATTTTAATTACCTCTTGATTTAATTGTATTTCATATATAGAATTTTGATAAATAATATATCGTCTTTAGTCTACTTATGTATGAAATGTAATGTAACCATATATATATATATATATATATATATATATATATATATATATATATATATATATCGTTAGGCCATAAATTATTCATACTCCTGTAAAATTAGTGATAATGTAACCTTATATATATATATATATAATGTAACCTTATATATATATATATATATATATATATAATATGATAATGTAACCTTATATATATATACATATCGTTAGGCCATAAATTATTCATACTCCTGTAAAATTAGGGATAATGTAACCTTATATATATATATATATACATATCGTTAGGCCATAAATTATTCATACTTCTGTAAAATTCAAGATATTTTCATGAGAGGAATTCTTTAGATGGGCTAAAATTTAGGTCTCTGAAACTCGCAAGATACACAAGTATATACTATATCTATTTTTAGTTGATTTTTGAAAGGATAGAAAACCAAAACTTGTAATAAAACATTCTACTATAAATGCAAATGTTTCAGATGGATCCTGTTTAATTAAAGTAAATATTGAATTTATGTTGTCTTAAATCTGATAATTGTTGGTCGGTAAAAGTTTAATTGATGTTCAGGATGGACGACCTTTTCGATAAAAACTGTTTTTTGAAGTTGAGTTTATCTCTAATTTATGAATACAAATAAAATAAAAGTTCTGACATAATTCGTAGTGTAATTAAAAAGAAAGTTGAAATCAAATAATTTTTCAATTTCAATTTTAATCTAATGATTTGCATCCAGGAACAAAATAAAAGAAAGTCTCTTTAATTAAAATTGATATGAGGTCAAACATCTTAATTGTTAGTCTTTTACTGCTATTGTAAACATGCGAATTTATGTAAAAACAAAAGGTTTGTGTATTAGTTGAAGTATGTATTTACTCAACCCCCTTCAAACGTTCAGGATGTGGCACAAGGTCAATTTACAATAAGAGTTTAACAGATTTGAATTCAGAGTTTTCCTTCTTCAAGATGGGTTGCCATATCAAAGTTAAAGAACCCGGTCTGCCCAATTATTCAAGCATAGCTGATGGGAGAATAATTGGATTCCTACCTTTCGCAAAAGTATTAGTGCTATGTGGATTGCAAACAGCTTTCTCCAGGGTATGAACTTGAGTCGGCATGACTATTTTCTACAACATTAACCATTACACCACAAGCACTTTAGACAATAATAAATTTTTATGACTTAATTTTGATTCTCATTTAGTTTTTGATGAATGAATATATATTAACTCAATCCCTTTGCCTTGGACAGAATGTGACTCAGGGTCGATTTTTAAGTGGAGTAAGTGGGCACTGTTGGAGAAGAAGGAATATAAACTCATCAATAAAGTTCTTCACTTGGATCCCACACAAGAACATACCAGTATTGGCTGACCAGCAAAAATTATATTCATCAGTGCTGTATGGATACTGGATGTACTTTAGAAGACCAACCAAGAGTGATGGATGGTAGGGACAGATAACAAAGGGGATCTAAAAGAGTCCATTTTATCAGCATGACTTGATTCCATTAACAAGTAAACCCTTATCTCAATCTTCAAGCAGGTCCTACTTTGCTTTGTTTAGCTTAATCTGACATGAGGTTGTTGCTATGGAGCACTGAGTGAACAGTCAAATCATTATGTGAAAAAATGAACTACAAAATGAGTTGACTAATCATCGTGATCTGGGGTGAACTTAGTGAATTGGTTATCATCATAAGAAATAGATCGGGCGACCCAATTTCAAATCCTGGTGGAAGCTGTTTGCATTTCACTTTGCACTAATGTTCTTGAGAAAGACATAAATCAGTTGCTTCTTCCTTTATCTATTGGTAAACAGTTGTGAGGACAAGGTTCTTTTGTATTAGTAAGGCAAACACTCTAAGAGAAGGAAAACTCTGAATTCCAGTTTGTAGAAGTCAAATGACTCGCCTTCTGGGTGGCACCTGCATAGCCTGTTGGAAAGGTGAGGCAGTGTGGTGGGTTTCTCGCTTGCATTGCGAATTCAGATATTGATAATTGATGGTACATCTTGGCCGACCATCCTTTTTTGTTGTAATCACCATTGTACTGCACCAATCCGTAGGAGTACCAATGGGCACATGTTTTAATATGCCCCTTTCTATGTCTTGCATAAGAGCTTGCCTCACTGGTTCTTTTAAGTGGTATGGCACTGGTATAGGTCTGTGTTTAGCTTTAGGGACTGCTTCCTGCGAATATGTGTGGGTTTACCAGACATGGCTGGGAATTGCCCATCGGTCTTTAATGCTGAATTAAGAAATTGTTCCAGTCACCATTTTTTCAGATTCTCCACATTTTCTTTGTTTACTGGAAAGGGGATTTCTTTAGGGCAAATTGGTTGCTGAAAGTTTGTGGATTGCTTTTGCTCTATATTGGGGAGCAACACAGCTGCCGTATGATCATTGGTCATACAATTTACCAGTCTTTGGTTTGTCCCAGATATAGGTGTGGGGAAACAGCGGGATAGTATGCCTACATCAATGCAGGTGGCCTTGCTAAAATATAGCTTATCGATGTTATTGCAGATATATAAGGCTTGCTTTGTGGACATTTCTCCAACACTGAATTGAACAGGCAACTATCCCCAGCTAATGAGAGTTGAGCCTCCTACAGCATGAATAACTTTCTTGGATGGGATCAAGTTACTTTCATTGAGACCCATGCAATATAGGTGCTTGGGTCCTCCCAGGCAGATAGAAGCCCCACTGTCTGGGAAGATCTTCAACCGAGTGCTTTGATTGCCGGGAATATCTTCAGGATTTCTAAACTTTCGGAATTGTTGTGATGTCATCCCTGAATGGATCTGGGGAAATTTGACTGCAGGGGCCTTTATGTAGCTGTCTGATGTTAAAGGCTGCTCCTTTGCTAGCTTAAGGATGGCTAGGGCATGTCCCATGGTTGTGACACCTAGTTCTTTGAGGACTTCCCAGTCTATCATGGTGAGGCTATCCTTGGTAATGTTTTCCTCCACAAAAGTTTTAGCATAAGTTTTGGCAGAGTCAGCTGAAATGCCAATTTTGGTTAGTAGCTCTTGCCAATCATCAGATCCTGTTCGCAGCACCATGATGAATATTGGTTGACTTGAGAGTGGTCTGACACACAAATAGAAAATGATTCCTATTGCCATTTACTGGATGAATATATAGGTGAATAGACACCGCTCATGCAAATGTGTTGGGCAGGTCATCCTGGCACCACAGGTCAAATGACTCACCTTCTATTGTACTGCACATGCCTTATCCCTGCTTCGTAAGGTTGACACAGTCTCCATTCAAAACCCAAATTGCCATCGATGGGACATAGCTGGACGAATAGTAGAGATGCTTCCCAATCGCCAATATAGAATTAGAGTTGCAGGATCAGGTAGAATAACCCTGCAGAACTGCAGGTTCCTAAGGAAACTTAAAACCCCCGTAATCGAGACCCCCATACCAAGGGCCTTGCCTTTGTCACCTGAGCCAACATTTACAGATATGAGTACACCACATCAACTGGCAAAAAACCCCCAGGAAATAGTGGCATTACATTGCAAAGAGAACTGGAATCCCAGGGCCTCACTCAATCACCAGCATCAAGAACCAAGATTCCCAGGGCGCTATCTCGACTACTTCCATACAATTGGCCTGGAAATAAGGAACTGATTCCACCCCAATGGCCACTATGCTTCTGCAATGGGGAGATGTAGAAGTCAAATGACTCACCTTCTAACATGGCTGCCTTCTTGAATCTTCTTGGTAAAAGCAAGCCAGTTAAGCTTACCTCATTTTATAGGAGAGCACCTCATGCAGCAGGTGGGTTGTTTTGTGGTGCCAGGATGACCTGCCCAACACATTTGCATGAGTGGTGTCTATTCACCCATATATTCATCCAGTAAATGGCAATGGGAATCATTTTCTATTTGTATCAGACCACTCTCAAGTCAACCAATATTCATCACAGTTCAGCTATTCTCTGCTTAAAAATTGACCCTACGTTGCCACCAAAGATTTAATGTCAGACCTCTTTTCAAGCCCAGAGCATAATGTATGATTTGCTGCCATTTTGAATTGCCTCAAAACAAATCTTTTTACAAGATTAAAACAATTTTTGTTATAAACCAATTCCAAACAATGCAGTACTCATATTTATGGAAAAGAATTCTGAAAAAAAAGATTATTTTGCTTTTTTCAAAAAAATTCTCAGTATTCATGGAGCCCAGTTAGCTGGGGTTGTAAGATATGTTGACTGCAGCTCTATGGAGGGGTAAGATCTTCCCCTCCATTAAGGCCATCTGTTGGTCATAGGTGGCAACCTGTAATGCTTGAGAATGGGATACAGGTGGCTGACCAGTCCTTGGTCCAGTAACTGGGTGGTTAAGTAACTTGCAACACTCCACTGGGCAGATATTTAGAGAGGCCCAATCAAATCAATTGGTCAAGTCAATTGGTCATGTCAAAGCCCCAGCACTTAATATGATTGCCCCAACTGTAAATACTGAACCCTCTTTTATCTTAAGGAACTAAAAGGTTGTGGCTGACCGTCAATTGCCCTGAGAGAGCAATACTTGAAACCATTCAACCGTGTGCAAAGAAATGATTAATATTAAATAGAATTTTGTGTTAGATATCAATACCTGAAACCATTTCATTGTGAATGAACAAATGATCAATATCAAATAGAATTATTAGAGTTAAATAGTAATACTTGAAAACAATTAACTATGTGCAGCAAATGATTAATATCAAACCAACTATCCACTTACATATTGAATAGAATCATTAGTATTAGATAGCAATACTTGAAACTATTCAACTCTGTGCAAACAAATGATTACAATTAAACATTAAATAAATTTATTTCTGTTAGATAGCCATACTTGAAGCCATGTCCTGAGTACAATACTAAACTGCATTTGATGATGAGGGTCCAGTCCTGGAGTTTGGGGAATGTGGAGTAGCTCGTCATTACCATCAATTACTAACAAAGTGGTAGTAACTGTTAGGGCCCCATCTATTGATCAAGTAGAATTTTTCAATTATTTACTAAGGATTATTATTATTATTATTATTATTATTGGTTATTTGAAACGATACAGCTGTATGCAAATTGTTTTTATAAGATAGGAATTCTTGCTAAATAGAATTACAAAGGTTAAATAACAATACTTAAACCACTAAACTGTGTGCAAAAAATGATTAACATGGAATAGAATCTGAGTGTTAGCAATAATGGAAGCCATTAAGCCATGTGCAAATAGAATTAATAATGTTAGACTACAATACTTGAAACCATTTAACTGTGTGCAAACAAATAATTAATATCAAGTAAAATTATTAGTATTAGATACCAATGCTTGAAACCATTTGAATTATTAGTGTTAGTAATACTTGAAACCATTTAATATTAATATCAAATAGGATTATTAGTATTGGATAACAATACTCAAAACCATTTCACACTGTGCAAACAAATCAGTTCAGGCTCATTAAAAAAAATTTTCTACAGAAGAATTTGTTTACAAATCATATGTATATCTATAATATATGTATGTATAAATCAGATTTGGCATAAAAAACCCTCACAGAGGTCGATATGCATGAAATGCAACTAAAACTAACTATAATCATTGAATAACCCTCATACATACAAGGGTCATTTAAAAAGTTCCCAGCCTAAGTTAGAAAGAAGACCCATAGCTGAATATTTTAGTTGTGACAACTCACTAACATTCCTTATAAAAAAGTAATTTCTCTCTTAATTTCTGTTCATACAAAAGTGAGAAATGTACAACAAATCTATAATTTGGATGAGACTTAAAACTTTTTGAACAATCCTCATACAGTAGGTGAATTGAAGCTTATAAGAAAAGTAATACTGTCCCATCCCTGCGGAGGATTCAAAATGCTGTAGGCTGTGTTGCAATCAAATAAAGGTGACTTTATTATTGCCTAGGTCATATTTTCTATTTCTTGAAAATTACTATGACAAAATTGAAAAATAATATTTTGTTGAATTATCTTAAACATTCTTTTTACATATTTGATGGTACAAATTTTATACATTTCAATTTATTGGACTTGAAGTGGTAAAGATCACATACTTTGGAAAAACACACGTGGGAGTGTTTGTTCTACATTTCTGCTGTTCTTGAGAAGAATTTGTTTGTGTGGAACTTACATCAAGAATGAGGAGGGGGTTCCTCGTGGTGTAATGGTTAAAGCAATGGACTGCGGAATTGTAGTAAGCGAGTTCGTATTCCAGTCGCGCTATTACGTTCACTTTCGGACAAATACCCTTGGGGAAAGGTATGAATCCCCTTATCCTCCCAGCTATGGGTTAAATAGTACCACTACTGTTCTTCTAGAGTAGATTTGGCATTAAATAACCTACAAAGGTTGATATGCCATTAAACAAAAAACCAAACCAAACCATCAAGAATGAGAAATTTCAGGAAAGCATGGATAAGATTTACCAGACTTGGCTAACCAAGTTTTGATTAGAAAATCCCTGATTTCTGGTACCTGGGTATAGAGTTCATCTGAATAACATTCATGAACAACTTCCATTGAAAAGTGATAGACTAGCAATATTATACCGATGGGAGAGTGGTTGAAGAGTTTAAAAGAGTCCTTAAGACCAGACTACCCATTCAATGCTGTGTCTGATCAAGGATTGATAATATAAATGGGAGAAGCCAATCCAAATGTGAAAGTAGAATTCTATTATTTTTGGCCAGATCTGATATTTATAGAGATACAGTACAACACCAGATGTCAGGAATTTTCAAGAGAAAAAGTGTGTGCTTATCTGATGTTGCACACACACACACACACACACACATATATATATATATATATACATATATATATATATATATATATATATATATATATATATATATATATATTGAGGTGTGGAGGTGCTTGTGGTGGGATTGCCATTGTAGGGAAACAGAAATGGCGACCTGAGTTCAAATCCTGAATGAGACTGTTTGCCTTTCACATAGTGGTTATACCTTTGGGAAAGGCATGAATCTGATTATTATCCTTCCAGGTATTGGTAAATAGTAGGACAGACTGAGCAATTTAACTTTGGTATGACAAAAGATCTATGAGAAGGAAAACTAAATTTGAACATGTAAAACTCTGCTTAAAAGTTGATCTTTGCTGCATCTTGCTTGCATGGAAGCTTAGTATATATATATATATATATATATATATATATATATATATATATATATATGTGTGTGTGTGTGTGTGTGTGCAAAATCAGTTGATTTTTATTGTGAACAAAAGTGTCAATTTCTGTGGAAAAAGAGGCACCCAGAGACATGAGATTTGAATCATCATTTTTGTATTTTTTGACCAATCAGCACCTTTGTATGGAATGCTGAGTCATCTTTAATTTTTACCAACTGTAATATTTGTTTAGCATTGTAAATTTTGTAGGATCCAAAATTCTAATTATTTTAAAAATCTTTTCCCTCCTAGATTATGAGAATAAATAGATTTTATATTGTAATAAGATCCAAGATAAATGAATTTACATATATTCTATTTTTAAGCCAACCTTCTTATAAAAAATAAAATAATTTTGTCTTTAGTTAAAAATACTTAAGTTACATTACTATTGATTGCTCATCTTTCATCTTTATTTCCTTGTATGAGTTTTGTTTCTTTTTGGCATTTAAAAAATCAATTCTTCAGAATTTATTTAGATACAACATTGTTTAACTTATTTGGCAAGTAAAGTATTATCTCTTTTCTTTTTGTTGACATCCGTGCTAGAAATATTTGTGCTAATATAAACATGCTCATCTGCTGATTATATTGTTTAGTATATAAACACAGCAATATAAACATTGTTTTCCCTTTACATAATGATATACACTTCAGAAGACATGTTAAACACACAAACTATATTGTCTATTTTAAAACAAAACAAACTGTTATTTAAATGCACCAAACAATCTTCTTGTTAATGCAAATATTGAGGCATATTAATGCATTAAGAGATATCACCTTTTGTCATCAAGAAAGGAGACTTTATAACTTTTATTTTTCTTCAAATTCTTCAGTGAATTTAAAGAAATAACATCTATTCAGTTTGTGGAAATGTGTTTTATTATTCTTACACACACACACACACACACACACACATACACACACACACACACACACACACACACACACACACACACACACACACACATATATATGTATATATATATATATATATATATTGGTGTTCAGAAAGTAATTAGATTTTACTTTAGAAGATATGAAAACAAATGTAAGTTAAATTTATTAAATACTACCATCAAAAATGTAATCACCTTCATTTTCAACCCAGGAAATAAAAAAAAATATGATCATAGATAGGACCCTATCAAATGGTACCACTCTGGGCCAGAGTGGACTCGGGAGTGATGGCAATAAAGGAGTACTCTGCATTTCCCAAATATCCAGCATTACTGGAGCCTCACTATCAGATTGTTTAGTGTCATATACAGGACACTCATTGGGGAAGTCTTATCCCCCTACAGAGATACAGTTGGTGTATTCTCTAACCCCAACTGACTGGGCCCAGCTCCATTTCTGGAGACTTATGTAGTGTGAAGAACCCTTTCATTGCCATTATTCCCAGGTCCACTATGACCAAGAACGATAGCACTTATTTAGATCCCATTTATAGGTCAAATAGATCTGTTTAAAAATTATCTGTGTTCAATAGAACTGCTTACAAAAAACAACTTCAGAAATAATTACACAAAAATATAGCTGCTTCTCATGGTAGAAAAAGCAAGACTCCAAATATACGTTGGACTCTTGCTTTTTCTACAATGAGAAGCTACTGCCCCAGGGATAGAAGTCACATGATCAGGTTTGCCTTGTTTTTTCCTCATCGTGTTCAAAGACAGGAATATGGTGCTGTGTCTTGATTGATTGATTGATTTAACAACATGTCAACCAGTCTTGGGTTATTCTATACCTAGAGGTAAGGGAATTGCATTCATTGTACATTCATATCTACATTTTTATGTAATTTTTTCTTAAGATGTTTTTTTTTGCTAAAAGTCCTATTGAATACAGATAATTTTTAAACTGATCTATTTAACTAATAAATGGGATCTAAATAGGTACTACTCCTCCTGGCCAGAATGTATCTGGGAGTAAAGGCAATAAAAAGGTTCTTCACACTTCATAGATTTCCAGAACTGGATCCTCATCATCAGATGCAGCTTAGTGCCATACTCATGACACCCTTTTTTGACATGGGTTCTTACCGCTATGCTTAGGATACAGTCTGCATATTCTAAGCTTCACAGACAGTGTGTGTTTTATTCAGGAACAAGGCTATGATAAAAGAATTGAAACAGATAGCACAGTTAGATCCGAGCGAGAAGACTAGGGAACAGAACTCTGATCTTAGCCAAAAGTGCCAAGGAGAGACAACTAGGCAGGGAGCAGATATTACATTTTCATTCTAGCTAAAGTTATCATGAGCGAAAACATTTTTTGAAAGTTTAAAGAAACAATAAACTAAGTCAATAGAACTATAGGAAGAATATGTCAAATAGCTCTTATGTTTGATGGCAAAAGATCTTTCTCTTCTTGATTGTGTCAAAAAGCTATGAGATGAACAAAGAAAAAAAAAAAAGAAACAGGCAGAAAAAGTCACATTGTTCATTTTATAGATTAGTAGAACATTTTAAACTAGAAGATAATCATGATTTGCTTAAATATAATTCATTTCTTGATGAACTGGTGTGTTATCATTTTCGTCTATGGCCAATTTTTGCTCTAAAGATTTTTCCGCTTTTCTTGATTTTACTTATAATATTAATTGATTTCTTAGATTGTACTCTTATTGAACAGGTAAAACAAAGATATTCTATAGCCATGTCATAATATTTATGAAGTCTGTAACCAGACTAATTTTTTTTATTTTTCAGATCAGCATCCCTGATTGAAAATCAATTGATCTGTGTACATTGGAGTAATCTTGGATTGTTATGAGTTTAGTTTATTGTGTCACAAAAATGGAATGCAAAAATATTATGCAGCATTACTCTATATATGTTTTTTAGTCAAAATTGATGTTCCTACAATACAACAATGCTGTTACTTCCCTGAGTCTATATGACAATTTCCTGTTGCCGAAAATCAAACCCCACTGAGCCTAAGAGAAAGGTGTTCAGCCAGTACATTCAGCTTAAGAAGAGTCTGTGAATTAATGACTGCCAAACACAAGAAGCAGTTTTTATTAGTTGGTTGTGATTTGTATTGTGTACATTGTAATTGTAATATTCTAGTACTCAGGGAATAAACTATTTATAAAAGTTTAACTCTGCTTGTCTGCAGTTTAGCCCCTATGTTCAATTACATGTTCAGAATTATACACTTAATGCTGTGTAATTTGTTCATATTTTATCAGAAACATATTTCCCTAGAAAGAAGAAAAAAAATCTACAATTACAAAAAGATTCAATTGTGAATTAAATCCTCAATTTTTATTGGAGATTGAAAAAAAGTTCTTGCCAATTTTCTCTGTAAAGCTCTGAAAACTGAGTTCTGTGGTCCCTATATGGGAACAGTTGAGATGAAGAATTAACTGAAAGTAGTGTCAGTTGAAGACTTCCAGCACTGATTCCAGAAGAGAGAAGAATAACTTCATCAGTATGTGGTTTTCCAAGAGGACTATTTGGAAGAAGATAAAGTTTATTTGTAATTAAGTTGATGATAAAATGTTTACCATCTCATTACTTTCTAGACAGAGATCATTTATCAAAGTAAAAAAAAATAAAAATAAAAATGATAAAAATAATGACCTTGATTCCCTTTTCTTTTAAAGACTATAAAAATAAAATTCTAATTTAACTGAAAAGTTCAGTCTCGAAGCAAAATCATTTTTTTTTTTTGCCTGCAAAAGAATTCAAAAGTTTTGTTTTTTTCCTTTGTATTCTTTTCTTGTTTATATCAAAGACTTAATCTTTCCAGGAAACAATTTTCTTTTTCTTTTTTCTTCTATTTCTCAATCTTTTGCTTGTTCTGATTTTCCAACCAGTCTTTAAAATGTAATCTAAGATAGAATTCTTTACTTTTTTTTGCGGGGGGAAGCATTTGTGGAGATCTTGAATCCAAAGTCTCTGGCATTTATCCCAAAGAAAGTTTTCCATCTATACCTGCATCATTAGAAAGCCAAATTCAGCTGTATTGATTCAGCTTACTGTTTCTAATGCTAATGTTAACTGGTTTGTGATCTTGATGGAAAGATGGTATGACTGTCTCTTGAAGAGCAATCATCATCATTTATAGGATTATGATCATTTCTGTCAATTATGCTATTGTCTAAGCTCAAAAAGAAAAAAAAAGAAAAAACAGTTGAAATGGTAAAGCGAATGATTCCTTAATTCATTGGTGCCACAATCCACTGTAGGTTTTCATACCTTATTTATTGTTTCTGAAGTGCATCAGGTTTAAGTATTTGCAGTAATCTATATTATCATTCCATTTAGTTAATATTTGGCTAATGCTCTTATGTACTGGTCATATTCATCATAATAGTTAAGTTGTATTTGTGCTGGGATCATCAATATATATATATATATATATATATATATATATATATATATATATATATATATATATATATATATATAAAGACAAATGCAAAAATAAGAGATTTACAATATGAAGAAATTTTATTGAAATCGCAAGTGCCCTTTCATCCGAGATTTGTCAAGTGATAGCTTTTGGGAGTCATTTAAAACAAAAAAAGGGGGGTGAATGAGTAATGGGTATCCTTTTACTTAATCTTATTCACATTTTTTTAAAAAGTTGTTGCTTGACAAATCTCGGATGAAAAGGCCCTTGTAATTTCAATAAAATTTCTTCATATTGTAAATCTCCTATTTTTGCATATTTAAATTTGCATCTACCAACAATATATATATATATATATATATATATATATATATATATATATATATATACAGGATGACCCCAAAAAACAGAACCCATATTACTTCTACAAAAATATATGGGTTCTGTTTTTTTGGGGGTCACCCTGTATATATATATATATATATATATATATGTTGGTAGATGCAAATTTAAATATGCAAAAATATATATATATATTTGAAGTCCTAGGCCTACCTGACCTTGCTGTATCATTCAGGTTCTTGCAACCTGAGTAAAATTTCTTGTCACTGTACATTGTACAGTGACTAGAAATTTGTACAGTGTACAATGATCAACTACTCTTTCACCTTTTGCACAACAAATGTTTTTAGTTGTTATCATGTCATTATGGCCTTCATGTCATAATGGCCTTGTTCAAAATCATAAAGCATAGGTTATGTTTCATATTAATCTGTGTGGCTTTCAAATCAGGCTTGAAATGAAGTAAGGCACAACATCAACAGCTTGAACATTCCATGGCTTGAACTGCTTTAAATATCATGAGATATAGGTACTGCAAATAAGCATAAAAAATACTGCAAAACTTTTGACTCACTCTTGTATTTATTTATTCATACGAACAACTTTCTCAGAAGGCTGGGATTAAAGTGTTGTACCTGTTCATCTTCAGCTGCATTCTTGTTTTCAAGCAAGATGCAGCAAAAAAAAGTCTGGTCATGAGTATTTCAACCCCATTGCACCAAACAGAGAGAGCAAGAGTTGTCTGATGCCTGTCTAACAGTATTTAACTGCAGATAATATTATGTAATTAATTTAGTTTCAAGTTGGAAAGAACAATAATATAAAAGTGCAATATTTTCATTTGGATAATTGCTTTTGCAAGGTTATTGTAAATTGATTATTTTCTTTTTGTTTTTATAAGATAAAAGTCAATCTTAAAATAAATAAATTGTTATATAATAGCAATTTTTTTGTTCTTGTAAAAATGTAAATTACCTTAAGTTCTTTTTGTTTTCCATAAAGATATACAGTAGAATATACTGGAGACAGGCATAGAGTAATGGTTATCATCTTGGGAAATATAAGTAGTGACTCGAGTTCAAACCCTGGATGGTGCTGTTTGCATTTCACTTTGTGCTAATGTTTGTTGGAAAAGTGTGAATTCCATCTACTGTCTCTTCAACCAAGGATAAATAGTAGGGCAGACTGATTTCTTCATCCTTGGTAAGGTAACCAATCTAGTAGAAGGAAAACTCTGAAATCAAACAAGCTGTACTTTGCATAGAAATTGACCTTGTGTCACATTCTACTCCTAGAGAATGGGTTGGATAAATGCATACTGTAGAACTTAATGTGTTCATCTTGCAGCATCAGCAACAACACAGATATATATAATAGCCATAGTAATATATTAGTAATATATCATAATATAATATGTGTCATCATCATCAAGTCACACTGACTGCATGGAGCTCCCTATTCATTAATGGAATATTGATGCATTACTCTTCTCCTAATGTATATATTTTATTTGTAAGATGATCTAGCACTTGTTGCAAATGATATATATATATATATATATATATATATTAGGAGAATAGTAACACATTAATAATCCACGAGTGAGCTTAAACATGATGACCAGAGATAGGTAGCAAGAATGATAGCTCTGGAGATTTACTGAGTATGAAGTTAGCTCTTTGTTGTTATTCATCTTTGGTTCACTTTATTAATAATGTTGTTCTTTATCTAAAAGATCAAAAATACCATATTTCATTTTATATAAACTTTACATTTAATATTTTATGTTTTTTCTCTTCTCATAAAGAAATGCCATTCACTGGAAAAAGATGTTTAAACATAAAACATAAAATTTTAATGGTTGGTTGGGTTTTATGGCATATCAATCTTTGTAGGATATTTTATGCCAAATCTATATTTATACAAATAACAGTTCTATTTCAAATAATTCATTTTAGCATAAGTACAGTTTCAATGTAAAAACAGTTCCATTTCGAACAATTCAGTTTAGTATAAGTACACTGTTTAATTGTCAAAAGCATTTATATTTCAAGATATTCAGTTTAGTCAAACAGTTCTAATTCAAACAAGTTTGTTTAGTATAAGTATAGTTTTTGTCCACACACAGTTAAATGTCAAAACAGTTCAATTTCAAACTATTCAATTTATCATAAGTACAATTTCAATCTTAAAAACTCTTCTATTTCAAGTAATTCAGCTTAGCATAAGTATGCATTTTTGTCCTATTAGACCTATAGATAGAACCTATGTAGGTGCAACCACTCCAGGTCAAAGTCGACCTGGAAGCGATGGCAATGAAGTGGTACTCCACATTCCCCAAAGCTCCAGCATTACTGGAATGTCACCATCAGATTGTTTTGTGTCATATCCAGGACACTCATTGGAGGAATCCTACCCTTCTGCAGAGATGCAGTCAGCGTATTCTACAGCCCCAGCTGATTGGGTAAATAAAACTTTGAATAGTTTCTATATATGCTGTTAAAATTTGTGATCATTTGAACAAGAATCGGTCAAGTTATTAGCTCATGAAATGATATCAATTTTTCTGAAACACCTTATACATCTGTAATGTTATCAATTCTTTTGAAACATTGTACTTATAATTTAAATTGTTCGAAAATCAATTTTGAACAAGCTATTTATTGAGAGGTTTTAAATAGAGTTGTGTTATTTGAAAAAAAATAAAACTAATTGTATGCAGAGGTACACATTAAAGACAATATTTCAGTTATTTCAGATTAAATATTTTTATTTATGAATTAAAAACCAAAAAAATATGAAAAGAAATTATGAGAAATTTGTTAGTCACATTCAAGGAGTTGCATCATAATTCCACATTTTGGATTCGTATTTGGAATTTTTCTTTGAAAGTCTTGTAGCAAAAGATTTCACCAGGATATCAAAGACATGGAAAGAATATACCATTGATTAGTTTAGTTTGGTTTGTTTCGGTTCTATGGCATATTAACCTTTGTATGTTATTTAATGCGAAATCCATTTATATACAAATAAACAGGTCTATTTCAAACAATTCAGTTTAGTACAGTTTCAATGTCAAAAACAGTTCTATTCCAATCAATTCAGTTTAGCATACAAAAACAGTTCCATTTCAAACAATTCAGTTCAGCATAAGGACGCAGTTTAAATGTTAAAACAGTCCTATTTATAGCAATTCAGTTTAGCGTAAGTACACAGTTTAGTTCTATTTGACCTATAGATAGGATGCTATCAGGTGCTACAACTCCAGGCTAGAGTGAACCTGGGAGCGATGGCAATGAAAAGGTACTCTGCATTCTCCAAAGCTCCAGCATTACTGGAGCCTCACCATCAGATTGTTTAGTGTCACATCCAGGACACTCATTGCGGGGACGGGGGGAGTCTTACTCCTCTGCAGAGGTGCAGTCAGTGTATTCTACAGCTCCAGCCAACTGGGCAAGATACCAATGATGTTACGACTACTGTCTGATGATTCATTGGGACACACTAGAGAACATTGACAAAAACTTGTCATTAAAGGAATAGTTAGAAGTGAAAAAAAAAAGAAATTACAAAAACAAAAGTAATTATATGTCAGTAACTGAATATGTAGAGTTGTTTATTTTATTTATGTTTTTACCTGTAATAAAACAAAATATTTTCATGTAAAAGTAATTTAGAACTATATTATATTGAAGCATTAAAATTTTATCATTTCTTATATTTTCATTAATTTTCTTTTTTTATTCTGTATAAAAATATGAGAGGAAAAAATTTAAATGAATTTTTGCGTTCATAAATGCAAAAAAAAAAATCAATACTCAGAACTGAAAGACTTTTTAATGACTTTAATTTTGCTAACTTGTGTTATTGAAACATTGATATATCAAAGACACTTTGTTATCTTAGAAAGGTTCATGGTTATTCCTTTGGGTTGTGAACATAATAAAACCAAAAAAAAAATGTTTTGAATGAAACAATTCATAAGACAATATGAAGAGAATTCTGTTTTATTTTAAATCAGTTTTAGCAAATTAAGATGCGAATAGTCATATACTAAATTCCAAACATCTATATAATGAGCTTATTTCAGACGTTTTTCATTTCTAAACATTTTTTTTCTTAAGAAATCTCAAAGTGCTTCAAAATTAAATTTTGTTTGAAGTGTAAATTAAAGTGGAAAAAGATTCTGAAATAAATGATCTAATTTGGTATGAAAAAGAATTATTGATTTAAAAGTGGGTGTGAAGACTTTTGATATACTAGAGAATTTATAAGCTGTTAAAATTAAGTTTAAAGATTATTTTAAGAAATGACAAAAAGTATAAATAATCAACATTATAAGTTAATTATCAATTGTACCCGGTTCACTGCAAAGAATTTGCTTCTACTTTAAAGTAAGACTCCAAAATACTTATTTGGATATAATCAGTTAAAAAAGACATTTTTCTTCTAAATCAGCTTTGGCCAAAGGTTACATTAAAACAGTACACAGTCATACAAATCTTCTTAATTTCTTGCAAATCTAAAATTTTTCTTTTTGGTGAATCCTATAAGAATTTAATATTATCCCAAACTTGTATACAATGCATTGTTTTGTTACGTTATAGGACTTTTTGGCTTCTCTAAAATCTACCACTCCCCAGCAACTCTTTTTATCAATTCCACTACTGCTATGTATGTTATTATCCCAATGGTCAAAGAAAGAAGCTTTTCAGAAATTTGTGGGAGCAAAAGGGATTCAGCAAAAAGGGGACATTTTTTAAAGACAAGTCTTATAGAATTCAATAATCTACTTCATCCAATAAAAATTTGTTAATTATCCCCATCTCTTGCCTATTTGCTTTTTTTTACCTTGCTTCTTTTTATATTCTGTAATAATTACATTCTGTTTTTTTTTTTGTAAGCATACTCCTCTTTAGTAATAAATAATTCTATGATAATAAATAATATCCAACAAGTTATTATTGGTGGGAGTAACTATTTGATGAAGATTAATTGTTAAGTTTGCTTGATTGTTAAGATACAAATAAAAAAGGAAAACTGAAAGAATTTCATTTGTATTATGTTTGCATAGCAGCATTTTAAAAGTTAAAATGACATTGCATATGAAATATTTAAGCCATTCTAATGAAAAGTAATATATTTCCAAGGAATTTGGAAGGCACTTTATATGTATGTATATATATATATATATATATATAGTGTGAGTGTATGTGTGTGTATACAATTCTATTTTTTGCTACTGTTATGTTTTGACCTTCGACCTGGCCCCAAAAAATGCTATTCCAAGGTGATGCACCGGAAGGAAGTGACACATTCCAATGGCCAGTAATCGAAAGAGATCGCGTGGGCGGATTAAGGCTTATAATATGGGATAAGGTGAAGGTCCCACTGTGCCAATACAGACTGATGCACTGGAAGAGAGTGACCTCTGAACTGCATGACAGTTATTTCCGCTTGATGACGATTAAACAATCGTTTTCAAAGATCCAGTGGACGATCGTGTGGGCGTTGAATTATTATTTAACTCAGTTGAGTTCGAGTCCAAGAGCAGTTGCCAGTAGAATTCCAGACAGCTAGAGACCAGATGTGGTAGGGAAAGCCACACCCGACTGAGGGGGCCCTCAGGAACCCCGATGGAGTGGACCCCAGGATCAAGAGAACAAGAAAAACACAACGTGACGGTCATAACAGTGGGGTCAAGATATTACAGTTTATGTTCGGTCTCCAGCTCCCTCTCACATGCAACCCTTGAACAACCATTTTGAAAGCTTACAAATAAAGTGAGAGGTAAAATATTGTTAAAAAAGTCTTCCTGCGTCTTCCTTCATGCATCTGTCTTTGTCGTTGTGTCATGAATTATTCTACATATATATGTGCACGTATGTAGATGTGAATCTGCATATGTGACTATATAACACTACAAAGATGGTGTAATTTTATTTTTGCTTTCAGAGTGTCAGCGCAGTAGGGTTTGGTAAGAGATAATAACTAATAATATCCATTTTCATCAAATAATGTTCCACAACAACTTATGTTTAGTTCTTTTGGTTTAGAAGAAAATTAACTTTATGAAAAATTTGATTAGGATGTACTTATTTCTGGGCAATAATATGTATTAAAAAATTAAATTTTGCTTATCAAAAAAATATATATATAGTCTATATTTATAGTAAATATAACAAAATTATAGCTGGCATTACGTAAGGGTCCAAATATCCAAGATATCAATGCATGTGTTATTAAATTCAATTTCATTCAGCAAAATAAAGTATAAGTTGCTTTATATGGAAATTACTTATAGTAACACTAATAAAAAAATATTTACAGCATAATGTTAGAGTTTGAACATCCAAAGGAGCAGTACATGTGCTTATAAATCTAATCTTGTTTATGAAAGTAAAACACATGTAGTTTTGTATAGGAATTTCTAATAGTAACTTTCTCAAAAATAAGGATGGTATTATGTAAGGGTTCAAATCTCTAAGTTTGCAATGAAACATGTTCAAAATTATTCATATCTGCAAGTGGACTCTTGAGTAATGTTCTCAAATGTAAAACTAATGATATATTTATTTCAAGTGATTGGATCTGTAATTTATGGTATTTTATCTGATTTAACCTTAAGGCAAGATACATCTGCAAATAGGAAAGGAAAAATATAAATGAGAGTGGCTGTTTTTAATTTCAGGAACACATCTTGTTATGACTAAGCATAGCATAGAATTTAAGGAAACAAATTTGTTCTGCCCATTGATATTTTCTTAGCTCAGCTACAAGGTACAAGGTCACGGGGAGGAAACAGAAGGAAGAAAATTGTGTTATCCCAAACTTCCAGATTGAGAGAGTTTGTCTAAAAAATCAATTTTTTATATTAACTGATGTTAAACTAGAAGCCCAGATCTAGAAATATCTAAGTATTTCAACCATAAAGCATGCAATAGAATATTTACTAAGCTGAGATTCACACAAGGCCAAGGAAATGATGTGACACTGAACTCACTACACATAGTGAATACATTAAGAAATAAACTTGCTCTCTCTCTATATCTATCTATCTATCTATATATATATATATATATGTTTGGTGTGGTTTAGTTAGTTTTTTTTTTGTTTAATAGCAAATCAACCTTGATGGTTTATTTAATTCCAAAGCCATCCTTTTAGATAACAGCAGTGATACTATTTGGATTATAGCTGGTGGGGATAAAGCAGGTCTGACCTTTCCAAAGGGTATTAGTCTGAAAGTGAAGGTAATAACATGACTGGAGTTCAAATACGCTTACTTCAAGGTGGCAGTTTAGCACTCTAGCCCTTACACCAAGGGAACTCTTCCCAACACACACACACACACACACACACACACACACACACACACACACACACACACACACACACACACACTCACACACACACACACACATATATATATATATATTTCAAAATGACTAGTTCCACTTAGAGATTTGTATTTTTTTGGATTTATTTATTCATTTTGTTCTTACATACGTGTATGTTTCCAGGTTGATGCTTTCATTAGAGAACGTGTATGGCACAAGGCCTTGTTAAAGGGGTATTCAATGAGACTTGAACTCACGAGTATTTGCAGTTTGAATATGTATATATGTATATGATTGACTTTATGTCATACTCTGCTCATAGGGAGAGGTTAGTATATATATATATATATATATATATATGTGTGTGTGTGTGTGTGTGTGTGTAAGTGTGTGTGTAAACCCTTGTCTTCACATCTATTCTAACAAATTCAATTATATGTATATATATATATATATATGTTTGTGTGTGTTTTGTCTATGTAAATATATTTACATGTTTTTTACATATATAGATACACATAGATGCATACAGTTGCATGTAGATGCACACATGTATAGATATATGTGCATATGCTTGTGTGGGTAAACACATTCAGGCACACATGTCTACATGTTTCTATACCTGAAATTCACTCTCATTCATCATTATTAGAATGAAATGCTAAGTCTTTTTGATGTCTATTCAAGAGTATACAATTCTAATGGCTCCCATGGTTGAAGAACTCCCTGTAGTGTCTTTGTAATTTACAGTCTAAAACTCTTTTTATTCTTGAATATTGTATTCACTACACTTAACTTTTCCTGTACATGGAATTTTTTTTTAAGTGTATTAGTAAATATTCTGAATAAATTATAACCTTGTTGGCAAGGGGCTTAGAATACACTAACTATATTCCAAGCAAAGACCTAAGACCACTCACTAAGAGAGGTGTCCTGGGTATGACACTAAACATCTGATGGTGAGGCTCCGGTTCTGGAGATCTGGGGAGTCTGAACAACTCTTTCATTATCATTACTGTTGGGTTAACTCTGATCTGGAACAATTGTACCTGTTAGAGTGTCATTTTTGAGTCAAATAGAAGTGATTAAAAAAAAAATTATTGGGTACAAAAAAAATCTTAAAAGACAACTACACAAAAAATGTAAGTATGAACATATAATGAATGTGATTCCCTTACTAAAAAATAAAATAACCAAAGACATGTCAATATTCTGTTAAAATTAATCAATCAATCAATCAATCAATCAATCAAATAAAATAAAATCTAATGTGTACATTATGTAAGTGGGAGTGATTAAGAGATTATATCACTGAATTAATCTATCTTTGAGTCTGCAGGTCAAAAGCCAAAATTTTAAACATTGATTTTCTTGGCAATTGTATAAGATCCTAACTCTCCAAATAAAAGCACAGCACAAACTTCTTGATTCTTATTTACTTCTTAGGTTGCCTGATAAAGTATACAAAGCAAGTATCAATAAGAATAAGAAAGGAACATATTATGTGTTCATATCATCAGCCAGTTTTGTAAATTTCATTTAAATTAGCAGGGATACATGCAAAGGTTGCCTGATTAATCGATGAAACTGTAAACAGGTATGTTTATATTTAAAAGGAATTTTGAAACTTGAAATCAAAATTGTAGATATATCTTCAGTTTATGTCAATCAACTGAATTATGCATGTGGGTCTGCAGATTTAGTCGAACAGTGGAAGCAGATTAGGAGGAAAAGTTGCAGACAACAAGGTCAGACAGAAGTCAAATTCCCGAAGGAGGAGGCAAGGATCAGGCTTCAACTGGAGAAAAGAAAGACTGTTCAAAGAACAGAGAGATGACAAAGACCTAAATGTTAAACAAAATATTTTACCTTAAAGACAAGTGATCTTTAACTCTTGAAATCCCAAGTTTCCGAGAGACCCTAAAGAAAGAAACAGCAAGTGTCCAGTGTTTAATGAAATGGTTGTGGTCGTGATTCATAACCTCCCACACACACGATACTCAGTCCCAATTGTTATCAGCTTGTGACGATTAAAAAAAAAATTGTGACAAGAAAGAAGAGAAAATTCAAAAGTAAAATCAGAGAAAAAAAAAGAAGTAAAAGAGAAGAAGTGAAAACAGAAAGAGTTGAATATGAAAAAGAAAAGATGAGAGAAACTGTGCGAGAAGAAAAATAAGTCTTGGAAAATACTTGTAAGAAACTTTGTTTTGCCTTGTGTTTTATTCACATAGATAACAAAAATAAATATGGCAAAAAAACAAAAAATAAATGAATCATACATAGAAATGAATAAAAGGCAAAAAAAAAATAGAATTTTACAAAACAAAAACAACTACATGAATGAATGATAATTTTTTTTTAAAAATAGAAAAACTGAAAAAAAAATCTGTCTCAGTCTTATGTTCTAAATCTGGCTCAATGTATACCTATTTTTAATTCAAGGTCTCTTATTCAACATTCACCAAACTCAAAACGTCTGGCTATAATTCTGGCTACACCAAGATACATTTTTGCATCTTATTTACTTTTCTTTTTCCCTATTCTTGAAGTGAAATCAATAGTTTAAAAATGATACTAGAAAAATAAACCGATCAATATATTTAACACACCAACTAGTAAAAATTATCATTTTTAATTTCTGGAAGAGATGAGAATAATTTAAGTTCCAACTTCATTACTTAGTGAGATTTTTTTCTCATAAAAATATGAGAATAACAAAGGTAAATAAAAATAAAAAATAAAAAGTTTTTGAAAAGCAAGTGTTTTCATAAGTTATACATACACATGCATACACATACACCCACAGGCATATATGTTATACTCTGAGTCATATTTCATTCTAATTCATGATTCTTTGTCAAAATTAAAAAATAAGATAGAACCTATCCACACTTAACACCATCTAACTGCTTAAACTACAGATGTGGTGTGGGGCTAGTCACAGGATCCTTCTTCACTAGAAGGCACTACAAGAAGTACCACTGAAATATATAAATACTCAGGTATCCCCTATTCTCTTTCTCTCATATCTTGGCAGTCAGCCAGCATACCCTTATCTGGGCTACTGGCTTAGCAAGACATAAAATATCCTTCCTCTTAGCGATGGTCAACTAAGCACACCAATGGACCAACAGACACCCAAACCATTTATGAATGCCCTCATACAGCACAGCAGCTCCTGCCAATGGTTATGCTCCATTTTGCAGCTTTTCCCAGATAGAGCACTACATAACAATTCTGACAACATAGACACGCAGCACAGTGATTCAACTGGTGTCTCACTGACTGCAGTGGATGCTGTTTTATCCTGTCACTGGCTTCTTTCTTTCTCACCTAAACATGTGCAGTGCAAGAGACTTTAACCAGCCATACCTCTCTTCTGATGTAACCACATTTAACATAAAACAAGTCATTACCCATGATATCAGTGCTGTATATCTACCTCTCCTAGTGGTTTTACTTCATTACCAGCTCTATCTTCAGCAGGTCCTAGAAGAGAATGCATATCTGTGCTACTCATGCAGCTAGAGAGAAACATGCTATGGACTGCAACTGTTTCTTGTCTACACCACATGTGTAATCACTGCTACAAGGTAAGGTTTGACCTTCCTACCACACCAAAAGGAAGAAAGTAAGCTGAATCCCTCAGTGCAAAATTTATCTTTCTTTCCTATTACTGTGTAAACTTTCTTCCAAACTTCTCATCTACACTAAAAAGGAACATTTGTTTAACAAGTACAATGTTGAACACCAAATAGAACATTTCACTGAAAGAACTTCCCAACTATATATATTGCCTTTCAACTCATTCATCAATATGCCTTTTCTTTCCTAATTTTTGTTGTTTGTTATTCACTTCTTTACTTTTTTACACCTTCTCTTTGTCTTCTCCTCAGCATTACTATATACATATATATATATATATATCATCATCATTCATTATCATGTTGTGCTGGTAGCACGGATATCCCTGGCCCTCTCTCGCCACTTTTCCCTATCGTTCATTGCCTCCAGCAGGTCTTCAGGACTACATCCTGTATCCTCACATAGTTGCTGAATGTATGTTCGTGCTGGTCGTCCTGCTTTTGCTCGGCCATATGTGGGGGTCCATAGGAGTACATCACTTATGAGCTCGTCTCTGCTTCTCCAGCAGTGTCCTGCATGTCTGGTTCATCTAACTTGGATAGTTTTCGTGATGGGAAGGAGGAAGTTATAAATACAGTGAATTTACAAACCAAAGGCTTTCATAATCAACTGAAGATCATGAACACCTGAAACTGATAGTTGCAATTTATAGGTTTCCATTTCTAAATTTTACAACACATACACACTCACACATATTTATATAAATAGATCTAAGTAAGGATAACATTGATACAGAATCAACAGTACTTGGTGAGTTTCTTGCCAATGAGATCATCAGACCAAGATGATAATCACATTGGCACGAGCCAATTTGGATTCTATCTTTTGTCTTCTTTGAGACATTGTGAATTCCTCTACATGGGGTTCACTTGGCTTGAGAGCCTATTGAAAATACAGCAGTTACATTCTGTTACCAAGAAAAGAAAGAGGAAGTAGTTTAGTCCTACGTCTTTACATCACTGGTTTTCAACACGGAAAGGTGAGGCTAGGAGTGCTCTTACATTTAAGAGTAAACCATCATGCATTTATTATTTGTATATTTTATTCTATTTGGTATTTTATTCTCTTCTGTTTTGCTGGTTAGCTTTCATATTTTAATCAATAAATTTCTTAAATGAACCCATTTTTAAATCTTCCTCACAACAGATGTATGTTTGATCCCAAGTTTTTTTTTCTTGAATATTTACATGATGAATGTTTTTGTCCCAGCTACAATTTTGTACTTTTTAAATTCAAAGTCAACATCTGCCTTATTCTATATTAGTTTGGACTTCTACTTTGTTTTCCCTTCATGGGGTGTCCTCGTGGTATAATGGTTAAAGTGATGGGCTGCGGAATTGTAGTAAGCGCGTTCGTACTCCAGTCGCACTATTACGTTCACTTTCGAGCAAATACTCTTGGGAAAGGTATCAACGCCCTTATCCTCCCAGCTATGGGTTAAAGAGTACCACTACTAGGGGAATAGCTTTGGCATTAAATAACCTACAAAGGTTGATATGCCATTAAACAAAGAAACCAAACCAAATCTTTTCCCTTCGTAATACACTTTTGGTACACCATTAACCTGATTTATCATTTTGTAATTCAACTTGTTTAAAAATTATTTTTGCTTTCATTATATTTTTGTTGCTTAATTGTACCAGGTAGAATAAAAAATGTTATGTTATGATAATTATATTTTCTTATATAATGCAACTAAAAAAGCATTTTGTAACAAGATTTTGCCAGTGTAATTCCATAAAAATGTTTATGATGAAACACTGAAAATATAAATAATCATGATTATAATCAAACATTTACATATTAATTAAATTTTATGAAAATAGATATCTTAAGATGGACTACATAATTCTGTAACTAGAACAGGATTCTACTCAAAGTTTAAGATTATAAAAGTTACATTTAAGTGTGGAATCTTTTATAAAAAATTTTTAATCAGAATTTTCATACTATAAGTAAATTATACTGTCCTGTTTATAATATGATAATGATTAATTCAAAATAACATAATGAGCTTTTTAAAATGAAAAACAGTCTCTATTAAAAACAATTATGCTCAAAAGTTTCTAAGTTTAAATCTGTTTATATTAATCAGTTTGACTAGAGTTTGCTAATGCCCCTGGGAAATTTAGAAATATCATCAGTTGTGAGAAAATGTGTTCAGGATTTTTTAAAATAGCTTGTTACTTATCACATTTGTAAGATTACCATTTTAGTGAAAATTAATTTACACTTTTATTCTCTTTTAGATATCAACATTAGGTTAATTAGCCTAATGTTTAGAGTGTTGGGCTCGTGGCAGTGTGGTCTCTAATTTACATCAGTGATACAATATTAATGAAATAATCTGTAAAAAAAAATATATATATTCAATACTTGAACAATCAAAAGACTAGTATACCAAATATAGGAGATTAGATGTTTAGTACTAGGGATCTCTACTCCAAAGTCTACCCAAACTATAACTTAGTGATAGAAGATGCAGAGTGATTTTTGAAGGATTCTTAATCATTTTGAAGTAAAACTTACATAGTGAGATAGATATCATATTTCTATGTATATGAGTGTATGTGTGTGAGTGAGTGTGAGAGAGAGAGAAAGTGTGCATGAATGCGTGCGTGTGCATGTGCGTGTGTGTGTTTGTGTGTGTGTGTGTGTGTGTGCGAGTGCGTGTGCATGTGCGTGTGCGAGTGTGTGTGTGTGTGTGTGTGTGTCTATGTGTGTGTGTGTGTGTGTGTGTGTGTGTGTGTGTGTGTGTGTGTGTGTGTGTTTGTGTGCGTGTGTTTCAGAAACTTGACATCTGAGCAGGCCAGGTAAACTGAAATTATGAAGTTTAATTGTTGAATAGAAAAAGTAAAACTTTTTCTATTTCATTGTAGATTTGCAACTTAATACACTAGATGTAATATATATAAACAGTAATTATTTCCAAGGCATAATTCTATTGTACCTTTCCATTGCAGGTGCAAACTATGCAAATGATCTAGGGCTTCTCACAAACATATCTGCCCAAAAAGACCCTTATGCATAGCCTAGAGCAAGCAGCAAGAGGCAAAACCCTCTAAGTGGACACAAATAAAACAGAGTTTATGAATTTCAAATAAAAAGGAACAATCTCTACTCTCAATGGCAAGCCTCTAAAATCAGTCAACCAGTAATCTCCTAATTTATTGAATGACACTCGTATATACAGTATTCCTTATAAAATAAATACACCCTTCCCAATTTTTTCTGAAAAAGTTAATTTTCTTCAAAATCAAAGATACTTTATTATTCAATTATTTCTAGATGAACGTTAACAGACGTTATTCGGCATTATTTATTACTAAACTACTTGAAACAGTGACCAAACATAAGATAGTTGCACCTTGGTAATCAAAAATAATATTATATACATGCATATATATGTCATAGCAGTAACATCTCATCTATTGTAAGTGATGTCAACATATGCTTAGCAAAGATATGGAATGATATTGACACATTATTGATCATACAGAAATCTGAGTTATCCACCAAAATAAAACTGGATTTCTTCAAAGCTGTGGCTGTGTCCATACTACTAAATGGATGCACGTCATGGATGATAAAAAAACTCATTGAGAAAAGGCTAGATAGGAATTGCACAAGTATATTGCATGCTGTATTGAACAAATCCTGGAAGAAATACCCAACAAAATAGCACTTGTATGGCCACCAACCTCCCATTTTGCAAACCATCCAAGTAAGATGAGCAAGACATTTTGGGCACTGCTGGAGAAGCCAGGAAAAACTGATAAGTGATGTTTTTCTTGAGACTCCTACACAATGATGAGCCAGTGTTAGCTGTCTGGCAAAGACATACATTCATCAGTTCTGTGTGGACACAGGGTGCAGCCTAGAAGACCTGTCGCAAGCAATGGATGATTGGCATGGATGTCAAGAGAGAGACAGGTAACTCCATGCTGTTAATGTGATTTGATGATAACATATATATATATATATATATATATATATATATGAGGGTCATTCAATAAATAAAGAGAATTATTGAGGAAATTTTTTTTTAATAGTGATTCTGGCAAATGCACCCGCCCAAGACGAAACACTACAACATAGTCTGGAACAAGGTGCCACAGGCATTGGCCTGTGTCAACACACACAAAACAGAATACAGGTGCTTTAATCAAACAGGCAACATTTTCACACTAGGTTGTAACTCTCTGAAACGAGTAGACAAGTTCACCTACCTAGGAAGTAGTGTCTCATCAACCGAAAAAGACATCAACACATGACTAGCAAAGGCATGGACAGCTATTGATATGCTATTGGTCATATGGAAGTCAGACCAGACCAATAAAATGAAACGCAGTTTCGTCCAAGCAGCGGTCGTGTCGATACTGATATATGGATGCACTACATGGACGCTAACAAAACAGATGGAGAAAAAGCTTGACAGCAACTACACAAGAATGCTGCGAGCAATTTTGAACAACTCCTGGAGGTAACTCCCCACAAAGCACCAGCTATATATCCCCCTATCTCCCATCACAAAAACTAACAAAGTTAGACGAACCAGACATGCAGGACACTGCTGGAGAAGCAGGGACGAGCTCATAAGTGATGTTCTCCTATGGACCACCTCACATGGCTGAGCAAAAGCAGGGTGACCAGCTCAAACCTATATACATCAGCTCTGTGAGGATACAGGATGTAGCCCTGAGGACCTGCCAGAAGCAATGAGTGATAGGGAGGAGTGGCAAGAGAGGGTCAGGGATATCCCTGCTGGTGGTACGACAAGATGATGATGATGATTTTGGAAAAGCAAAATAAATGTAAACTGCACTGTTTGAAATTGGTTTATAGTTAAAATTGTTTTAAACTCACAAAAAGTATCTATTTTGAAGCTATTCAAAATAGTGGCAAATCAAATGGAGTGCTCAAGGTTTGAACAGAGGTCTGTCAACAAATTTTTTTTTTTGGTTTAGCAGTGCAAATCATGTGAAATTTACAGAGGAATATGTGATATTCATGGAGAAGCATGTTTTAGTCAAAATAAATGTTTACAAATGGGCTGAACAAAGATTTGTCATTATGAACCTAAGATTAAAAAAAAGTTTATGGAGTGGAATCACAAAGACTTTTCATTTGAGAAAAGTTCTAGATGCAGTGGTCAGTTAAGAAGGTCATGCTAACCGTGTTCTGGGACACAAAAGGATCTATGATTTATTATTTCTTTGAAAAAGGAGCAACTGTAAACATTATTGGCAAAATTCTCCTTATTTATTGAATGACACTCGTATATACAGTATTCCTTATAAAATAAATACACCCTTCCCAATTTTTTCTGAAAAAGTTAATTTTCTTCAAAATCAAAGATACTTTATTATTCAATTATTTCTAGATGAACGTTAACAGACGTTATTCGGCATTATTTATTACTAAACTACTTGAAACAGTGACCAAACATAAGATAGTTGCTCCCTGGTAATCAAAAATAAGATTATATACATGCATATATATGTCATAGAATTTGGTAAGAAATAATGGGTGATGATATCCATCCCATACGAAGTGATAAAAAACTAGTATCTTTTGTTAGAAAGAAAATAAAATTAGAGGAATGAATTCATGAGATCTATGATTCATTGGTGATACTACTTACTATATGATATAATAACTGGAATATCTCTATTATTTACTATATAATAAAAATAAGTGGAATATCTATACTATTTATATGCACACAAAATGAAAACAAAAATATTAAATATTAAAATGATCTTTTTCACCCAGCTTATAACTTATAAGAAGATTGAACCTATGAAATAAGCTGTTAACTGTCTCATCATGGTAATAGCCCTTTGTCTGTCTGTCTGTCTCTTTCTCTCTCTCTCTATATATATATATATGTGTGTGTGTGTGTGTGTGTGTGTGTGTGTGTGTGTGTGTAAAAACTCACAAAAAGTTTGACAAATATGCTCAGAAAAAATAAATTCAACAAGACAGGAAATTATTTTACTTAATTTTCTTTTTTAATCTTCAAATCTGAAAATTTTCAAATCTTAAAATGCTGATAAGTTTTGACACTTGCAGTAATAAAAGTTAATGCAATCAGTTCACTAGTCATTTTTTCATGAGTAAACTTTATTTCAAAGCTACAATTCACCAAGTGGAAATAACACTGTTGGCAGTTCAGTGGATGCGGCTAACAACTAATGTCAAAAAATCAAAATGAAAATAACACTGAACATTTATGTTGCTGAATGTAGAAATAGAGAACCAAATTGAAGCTGTAACTGTCTCCAAAACACACATGTGCACACATGCATCTCTATGCATATAAGTGCACAGATATATTCCTATGCACTCATATATCAATATGTAGACATGTAATGATCTGCATGCATCAATATGTAGCTATACATCTATATACATATGCATTTATCTGCACACATGTATATAGGCATGCATATGTTCATATTTATCAATATGTTCACATGCATCTATATGCATACATGTATTGATATGTAGATTTGCATCAATATACAAAAATACACATACCCAGTTTTGAAATTTGAACAAAAAATTAGGATTATTAATACAACCCAACTAGATAGATTCTATTTTGATATTTATTGGGTTTTAGTTTTGCTGTATAATTATTAGAAATCACATTAAAAGAATTTAAATTTTATTAATTTTATCCATTCTTTAATTTTCATGTTTTTTGATTTTTATTATTCTTAACTTTTAAAAATTTATTACATACATATATATATATATATATATATATATATATATATATATGTGTGTGTGTGTGTGTGTGTGTGTGTGTGTGAAGAAGTGAATTGAATCTGACAGAAAATATGTAGAAAAAGGTAAAAAAGGCACAATAAATGAACCATCAAATGTATATCTTTCATCCATTTTTACCTTTTACTATATATATATATATATATATATATATATATGTATGTATCCTTAGAAATAAGGATTAATTCTATTGACAGATTCAAGCTCAAAGACCAAGGATCTACAAGGCCAGACTGCTAAGTTCTGGGTCTTGGTAGAAACTTTCATTTTAGGTAGAATATACAAATAAAATATTTGGATTCTAGACAGAAGTGCTTATCCAATAGTTATTAATCCTCTTGTTTTCATTGCAACTCTGCTTCATTCTATAAACTATTTCAGATTTTATTATGTAAGCCAATGTTTTCACAATAAAACTGGTATCCAACAACCAGTGTCCATAAAAATTGTCAGGATATATTTATATTCATATGAGCAATATATCATATGAGTTTCACCTAATATCTGTTTTTATTAGAAATATTTGCAATAACTTATTTGGTTGTTCAATATTTTACAATGCAACTTGAGGATTATTCATCATATTGTAAAAAAATATATAAATAAATATGGTTATTGATATCTATTTTTTAATTTCAGATACATAAAGATTGTCATGGGCCATAAGAAAGATATAACCTCAAAAGAGAAAGAAGCTTGAGTAAAGATGAGAATAGAATGTTGGAAATTGTGAAAAAGTTGAACCAAGAAAAGAAAAAAGAAATTGAAATCATGGACAAGATAACAAGAAAAAAAAAACTGACTTGAAGAATGTCACAGAAAGAGATTTTCAAAAAATTACAAAGGTTAACATGCAAAAAAGTTAATTGACCAGCAAGAAAATAATTGAAATACCTGGTATTTGGGAATGCAAACAGAAAAAAAAACACAATGCAGAATATGAAGAACTTTGTTGAAATCCATGAAATCATTCAAAACTTTCAGTAAACTTCACCATGAGAAATGTAAATTGGGTCAAAGTTCATGCAATTGTTAGAGGTGCACTTATTTATGGAAGATACAGTGTGTGTTTGTGTGTGTGTGTATATATATATATATATATATATAAAATGAATGAATTGCGGCAAATATTTACTTTGAAAGATTTCATTTCATTTTAAGTCCTCATTGCTTTTTTTGAAGTAGGCCTCGTCCAGACAACAAATTTTTAGATAAAATGAATACAAAAACTTGCACATATACATGCAAAACACACACACACACACACACACACGCACACACACGCACACACACACACACACGCACACACACACACACACACATATATATAGGCTCTCTTCTCATGGATGTGTTCATACCCATCTGTTCATTTAAAGATTGAAATAGCTCGACTGCTTACATAGCTGATTTTCTATATAAAGTTGAAGACTTGTGTAAGAGCAGTAGAGAGAGAGAGAGAGAGAGAGAGAGAGAGAGAGAGAGAAAGAGAGAGAGGGGTTTGCATGCTGGACAAGGCTGTTTGTATTTCAACTAGCACTAATGCTCTTGGGAAAAGTATGAATACAATAATACTTCTTTCAGCTATGAGTAAATAGTAGGGCAGACTGGGCTCCTTAACCTTGGTATGGCAACTGGCCTCAGGGAAGGAAAACCCTGGATTCAAACCTATTAAACTTTGCTAAAAAATTAACTTGTGTCACATCCTGCTTGAGTGGAGGGGTTGAGTAAATATTCATAACCAAATAAAGATAAGAAAACTGAATGCCTAATGACTGTTAATAAAAAAAATAATGTCTCAAATAACAAAGGAGTTGAATTTAATACTAACAACTTGAAAATATAAGGATTTAACTTTTCTTATACAAAACAATGTATAAGGAGGCACTTGTGCTGTAAGTCTGAGGTGCTTATGGAGTAACTAGGAGACATTCATGGTGTAACAATCATCTCCGTAGGAAATGGACACAATGCCTCAAAGTAGTTTGTATTTCACATAGTGCAAATATCTTTGGGAAAGGTATGAATGCAACTGTTCTCCCTCCTGTTATGGGTAAATAGTTGGGCAGATTGAACCCTTTAGCCTTGGTGTGGCAACTTGTCTAGAGGAAGGAAAACTGAATTCAAACCTAAGAGGCTTTTTTCCTGTTTGACAAACTACTTTGAGAATGGCTCCTTCTCTTCCTATTCATAATACTCAAATCTTTTTAATATTTTATTTCTTCCAATCATTATAGACTAAAATTTTGCTTTGCGTTTTGTACAAAATGACATCTCAGTATTTTCTATTTTAAATATGTATAAATTTGGTTAATGCAATTATGTTATTTCCAAGGTGTCAGTGTATATTTTTGTTTGTTTACAGACTGAAAATGTCAAAACATTATATGCCATGACATGTTTATAGCACTTTTTATTTGTATTTAGTAAGATTTCATAAAAAAAAAGTTTTAATGATAATGGAACAATAACATTGTTGTCCATGCACACATGTATGCAAGCTGAAAACATAATTATTTATAAAAGCCTATTTATTTCTTTGTTTGAGTAACATTTCATTCACACACACACACACACACACACAGATAGATAGATAGATAGATAGATAGATAGATACTGAATATGCTCAGATAGAGAGAGTTGTATCACTTAATGTAGAAATATAAATATACTACTCTTAGAATAACAGCTATTTTTCTTATGCAATTTTTGAAATTTGATATTATATATAAAATAAAACACTTTTTTTAGTCATCTAAATACATTCAGATGAAAGAAAGTTTAATATGGTAATGCATTTATTTTTATTAGTTTGTCATAAACATCATTATCACTTAGTTTATAAATAGTATTCAAAATCGATTTTTTCATTTTATTTGTTGATAATAAGACAAAAGAAATTATTTATATTTTGTCCTAACTGAAATAGTAACAATAGCAAAACCCTCAAACAAACACAGTTTTTCCTGAGAAAATAGGGTGAGGATCATATGCCAACATTTGCTTGCCAAAATATTCAATTGGATTTTAGTCTCATCTGACCATATTACTTTCTTCCATATATTTGGGGTGTCTTCCATATGTCTTTTGGTTAACACTAAATATTCTTATTTTATTCTTTAAGCAACGGCTTTTCTATAACGACTTTTCCATTCTGCTCAACTTTATACAGTGATTCTGAGTACAGATATTCAAGTTTCCAGTGTGACGCTTTCCAATCATTCCAGGTTATCAGTAGAATCTTTGATGCCTTTTTATCTACTGCCCTCTTTGCCTGAGCTTTGGTGGGTATCCCTCTCTTGGCAGGTTTTCATAATGATGAATTAAATGTTACTCCATGGCCAGCTGTGTAACTCAGTTGCTATAAGCATCACCCCTAAAAAAAATTCAATCAAATTATTAGACAGCAAAATAGGAAAAATACTGAGGGGTTGAATGCTTTTACAAGCCGCTGTATTCATCATGCATATATGTATCAATCACATTATTTTTCATGTTTTAAAATTTTGGTATATTTTTATTTTCCAATGGTTTAAGCTACGAAAATAAAAGAGGAAATTAATAAAAAATCAAAGTTGTAGACAGGCCAAATAAAAATCCAAATCTGAATCTCTCTGAAAATATAAAGCAGGTGCTCAGATTAGTCATATACGACTGATAGCCATCACATTTGCAGGAACTTAAACTTTTTGCCAAGAATAATGTCAAAAACTTATATTGCATGTAAGTGATTTCAGGTAACCATTGCAGTACAAGAAACTTTGACTAAATCTTCCACAGGAACTAAGAAATGAATGTAGGAAAAGGATATATACTATTGAAAAGCCATTTTTAAAGAAAAATAATTCAAAAAGTTTAAACTCAGTATTGCATCCAGGCTTTTCTAAAACCTTGGGAAGTTTTAAATGCAAAGTGTATTTTATATATATATATATATATATATATATATATATATATATATAGGATACCAAACAATTCCTATTTTTAAGAATTATTTGTGAATAGTACAATTTGGTAATTTCTCTTCAGTAAAGTTTTTCTATCCATGATGAACCTAAAAACATTAAAATCAAAAAGCATATAGAGAATATATAATTGTAGTTTCCTGTTTTTTTTATTGAATAAATTCATATTCAATTAAATCCAAATTTTTAAAAAATCCCCACAAATCAAACTAAAACCCAATGGAAATCAGAAGCAAGATCCCAGTCTAGCAGTATATTAAAGATTACCAACAAATTTGTTGGAATTTAAATTGCATAATAAATTTTCTGTGTGTTGTCAAAAACTTTTAAGAGGCTAAAAACAGTTACCATTTGCAAAGCCTTTCTTAGTTTAGTACAAAGCCAGATGTATGAAGCACTCAGTGAAAATCATGTTCAAGTAACTTGAGACAGTTATTGAGACACCAGTAACTTTTACTACTACTGAGTGAAAAACTAAAAAAAAATTGCAGGACCATTGAAAATATTTTTAAGATAAAAGGTAAGATAAAAACTTTAACTGAATGTTGTATTTTGGCTTTTTCCCCATTGTTGGGAAATGCTAGATTCAGTGTGTGTTATTTGATACAAGAACTTTATTCCGTTTCAAGAAATAATTGAAAATAACATGTAATTTGGAACTTTTTTCCTTTGCAGAGTAAAGACTTTTACAATCCACTATACATTTAAGAAAACTAATACACAAAAAAAATGATTGAATTCAATTGTAGATTCACCATGTCCATTTGTTTTTTGTTTTTTTTTGTATTCATGATTTTAGTATTTTATGCTTCCTCTTTTATCTTTTTCTTTTTCTTTTCCACTAATTCATTCTCACAAATGAAACAAGTCTTATTGATCTTCATTTTATAAAACTTTATCTTAAATGTTTTTTTTCCAGCAGAGGGAATGAAATAATTTATACAATTCAATGAACTAATGATATCACTGTCTTGTCATCTGATTTTAAATCATCTAGTGATTCCTAAAAAATTAAACATTAAAAAAAGAAAAAAAGAACATTAAAAAAATATTGCTAAAAACATACTTTTAAGTTTGTTTGTTTTTTTTTCTTTAGTTTTCAATTTATTTTAAAACAAATATCAAAGTGTGGAAAGAAATGCCTATTAAGATGGCTGAAATTAGATTAAAAAAAAAGACTCTGATCCTGACTTTGAAGCCGTCAACCTTTTAAGATCAAATTGAATTTTATATTAATTGAAGATCAATCTGTGTAATGAAATGATTCATCAGTGAAATTAATTCCAAAATAGTTGAAAGTATCTAGAAAGCTTATAAAGAATGACCAAGCTGTGCCGTTTCATTTCATTGAGTTACTGTTGTCATTATCCAGTAGTCAGCAACCTCGATCTTTGAGTTGCTAGCTTAATTCATACATAATCTAGTCAATTCTGGATCAAGTTATCTTCTCTGCGTCATCATCCCTCTTTCTGACTCCCTGTGGAAAATGTCTAACAAAGTTGTCATAATTAGCTTCCCTTGAGCTAACAGGGTGAGACAATGCTGCCCCTGCTTTGTGAATGCGTTTTTAACCAAGCCAAGGGGCAGCCTATTCAGAGCAGGAAGCATATCTTATCGATTATACAGGAATGGCATTTGGAAAGCAACCCTTAGGGTGAGATATTTGCCCTTGACTGGCTTTTCTTTTCTTAGGAGGCATCTAAATCTCACTTTCATTACATTGGTCAACCTCCAAGAGTCGAAACTGAATATCAACAAAACAGCACTGCTGTGATCTGATCTCTGACTCATCTTCTATGAAATTCAGGGGAGTCTGTATCTGAACAATATAATTCTCTTCAGAATTCATTCTTTGGGAGGAACCATCTATGAAAAGCAGAATTCCCAAGAATGGTTATTCTGTTTCATTTCGATGGAACATTGGCAAATTCTGGCTTCTTTTTATCCTATTTAGAATTCTTTTCTTGCCAAAGTCAGCTGAAGTTAAAATAGGCAGGTGGAAAATGTTATTTTCTTTTGAGTTCATTTTATATGATTAATTAAATTGCTTTATTCTCTTTTCATGCTCTGGCACTAACAAAAATCTCTCTATGTGCAAGCCTGTAGGCTGGGACTGAGAATATACTGACTGCACCTCTGCAGAGGGGTAAGACCTCACCAGTGAGTATACTGGGTATGACACTAAACCATCGGATAGTGAGGTTCAAGTCTAGGAGCTTTGGAGAATGTGCAGAATCCTTTCATTACTATTACTCCCAGTTCTATTCTGATCAAGAGAAGTAAAACCTGTGATGGTCCCATCAATGGGTCAAATAGAACTATTCATTCATATAATTCACTTAAAACGATTTAACTATATGCAAACAAGTAATTAATATTAGATAGAATTATTCAAAATAATTAGTGTAAAGAAGTAATAATTGATAGCCTTTAGATTTGAACAAATAATTGATTAAAATTAAATATAATTGTTCGTATTTCATAGAATTACATTAAACTATTTAACAGTGTGCAAATAAATGAATAATATTGAATAGAATTATTTGTGTTGATATATTGGTTGCAATGCTAAAGACAATTTAGTGTTCCTGGGCATGACATTAAACTACATCTGATGGCGATGTTCCAGACCTGGAGTTTGGGGAATGTGGAGTACTCATTCACTATCATTTACTCACAGGTCCACTCTGACCAAGAGAGATTGTAACTGTTATGGCACCATCAGTGGGTAAAATAGAAATGTTCCATCATTTGAATGGAGTCATAATTATTAGTTATATGAAGCCATACAACTGCATGCAAATTGTTTGTATTAGATAGGAATACTTAATAAATAGAATTACAAATGTTAAATAGCAATACATGAAACCATTTAACTGTGTGCAAACAAATGATTAATACTAAATAGAATTATTAGGACTGGATTGCGAGACGTGAAATGTTTTAAGTGTGTGCAAACAAATGAGCTCAAGCTCATTTAAAGATTATGTTACCTCCAACTATTTCCTTACAAATCATATATATAAGAAGAATTTGGTATCAAATAACCCACAAGGGTTAATATGCCATAAAACACAACCAAACTAAACTAAACTAAACTATGATATTATTGCTCTGTTATAAGATTATATATATGTTAAGATTGTGGAAAGATGGATGATTCCACTTATTTTTATCATTTATATATATCACTGATATTGAGCACTCTTTATTCCAAAATAACTATATATATATATATATATATATATATATATATATATATGATAAAAATAAGTGGAATCATCCATCTTTCCACAACCTTAACATATATATAATCTTATAACAGAGCAATAATATTATGTATATATATATATATATATATATATATATATATATATATATATATATATTAAGTTGCAAATTGAATTAAACTTGTTTAATTCGCTAAAAGAAATTTCAATGCTACACAGCTAACAAATATTTTTCTATAACATGCCATTTTTTTCTTTGTTATAGTAACAAACATAAAAAATTCAGATTTTATATTAAGACTAAAAATATTCAGGTACAATGTTTTTAAAACAAGAAGTTCAGGTTGAATGATTGCAAACATGATAAGAACTTTTTTGAAATAATTTAAGACATAGAACCAGATTGCAAACTAGCTTTTTACCGACAAGTTTTAAATCCTTAAAAGTTTGCACTTGGTTGTAACATTTATGATCTGTTAAGATTTATGATCTGTTGAAATCAGCAATGCTTGTTAAAAGTTAGGAGGAATATTCTGTTCCTAAAATATGTTGAAAATAAGCAGAAAATCTGCTTGATTTACCAGCTGAACATTGACAGACTTACACTCCAATTTCTTATCTCATAAAATCAATAAAACCTGTGCCTGGTTATTAGTATATAGTCCTATTTCAATATACTCAATATCTGAAGGCAGCTTTATATTGAATACTGGCAAACTGGTATAACTGAGATTTAATTTCTAACTTGTCACCAATCAAATCCAGAAACTTTCACCAATATGATTGTAGGTTTTCATCATAACTATAAGTGAAATTAACTCTCAAATATGCGAGAATTTTGTATTAAGCATTGACAGGTTTGGACTTTTAGATTTCTATTTATGGCTTATCATGTCTTTACATTAGATTCTTTTTTTCATGAAATATTGCTGGATTCATTCACGGGATTTCCTTTCTATTCAAAACATGAAGGCTTATAAATGAGTTTAGGGGTTCTATTCTTCTCATAAAAGAATCAGTGGTTGAGAAATATGCTAAAAATGTACTTCATATTCTATATTCATCACAGACAGATTTGTACCTTTGTAAACCAATGTCTGATTCATCATTCATTAAATGTGTAAGATTTTAGATAAGATATGAGGTCTTCAGAGACAGACGTTGGGAAAAGATAAACAAAATTAATTTTTATAATCATATTTTTTTTTATCACTGACTAAAAAGAAATAAATTAACAAAAAATAAAAGGATGAATTTATTCATAATTCCTTAAATATAATGAAATCGTGTGAAATGCTATTTGGCTGATTTTTTAGATGAGGCTAGATAATCTATATTATTTAGAGTTTACAGACTATTGTCCTCATTTTTATTATTATATACACAATGTTTCGGCCAATTTGCCCATTGGCCTTCTTCAGGTGTTTCTTGTCTGACTTGGGACTTTCAAGTCAAACTTGAGAGCCTTCATGTAAAATTTGGTAACCTTCACAGAATTTCAAACCAAACTCTTTATTTAATCCACTGGGTAGATGTTCTAATTTTGTTAACCATGACCAGGAACATAAATAACAAAGAATATTTAACGTAGCTTAACACTTGCGCTCAGTCATGGCTAACAGAATTTGTCTACCCCTGTGAATTAATTAAAGGGTTCAGTTTGAAGTTCTGAGAAGGTTCTTGCATTCGACATGAAGGCTTCCAAGTTTCACAAGAAGGTTCTCAAGTTCAGCAAGAAACTCCAAAAGAAGGCTGAAGGGCACATCGGCTAAAACATTGTGTATATAACAATAAAGATAAGGACAATAGTCCGAATATCCCAAATAATATAAAATGGAATAATCTAGTAATTTTTTAATTTTGATATTATGCCGACTTATTCAGTAAAATAAGCTTCATAAGTCTGTCTTCAAATAAGAATAAATTACAAATATTCTTAAAAATTCTTTTCCTTTCTCAGACAAATTTTATAGCAGCTCATTGGTCATTCAAGCCCAGCTGGCAGGGACAGTAGAATACTCTGCATCTCTACAGAGGATGAAAACCCCAATAATGAATGTCCTGGATATGACATTAAACAATCTGATGGTGAGACTCCAGTAATACTGGAGCTTTAGAAAATACGAAGTACCCCTTCATTGCCATTGCTCCCAGGTCTATTCTGACCCGAAATGGTAGCACCTGATAGGGTCCTATCTATAGGTCAAATTGAACTGTTTGACATTTAAACAGCACAAACAAATGACTTAAGCTAAACTGAATCGCTTGAAATAGAACTGTTTGATCATTTAACTGTGAGTAAACAAATGAATGATGTTTAATTGAATTGTTTGTGATACATAACAATTCTTGTAACCATTTCACTGTATGCAAACAAATGATTGATATTGAATAGAATTATAAGTCTTAGATAGCAATAATTGAAACCATTTAACTAAGTAGAAACAATAGGAATACTAGTGTGGAAACAAATTAGTTCTAACTCATTAAAAAATTAATTCACTAACAAACTAATCTGTATCTGGTATATCTATTTAACTGTTTAACAGTAAATAGAATTTTTCATATTAGATAGCAATACTTAAAACTATTTACCAGTACAAAAATAAAAAGCTCAGCAAAATGTATTTACAAATCATTTATATCTAATAAATATGTATAAAGATGATTTGGCATTTGGTAACCTACGAGGGTTAATATGCCATAAGACCAAACCAAACCAACGACTGGCCATTCGATTCTGGTTGAACGATTGGTTGTTTAGTTGTTTTTGTGGCATGTTAACACTTGCTGGGTTATCTAATGCCAAAGCCAATTTTCTATTTTGTGAGCTGTTTCATGATTTTAATTATCAAATGATAATATGATAATAATCATTTGTTTGGTTTGGTTACTTTCATATCATAATTTATGTATTATTTATCACCTAAGCCATTATCTTACCTGTCTGCAGAGGTGCAGTCAATGTACTGGGAAGCCCCAATGGACTGGGTGAAGTTCTCTTTGACTGATAGATGGGACCCTGGCCGGTATTACCACTCCAGATAAAAAAAAAACCAGACTTGAGGTAATGAAGGGTTACTACCCATTTCCTAAAGCTCCAGGACTGGAACTTCACCATCAGATTGTTCAGTATTATATCCAGGATTCTTGTTGGCTTAAGGTTTTATTTCTCTACAGAAGTGTGGTCAGCATATTCAACTGTCCCCAGTAGACAATTATAACTTCAAGTAACTGTTCTTTATACAAATATTTTACATGCAATTATATGGTTTCAAGTATTTCAATTTCTTATTAATAATTTACACACTACATCACTTGGCTTTGATTCAGGGAACACTTTGCTACCATTAAAATGCTTAAACTACTTTTTTGTAGAATTTCATTTTCTTCACCTCAAATTCTGCTATTAGTTTCAGCAGCTGATTGGTTTGGTTTCTTTGTTTAATGGCATATCAACCTTTGTAGGTTATTTAATGCCAAAGCTATTCTCCTAGAAGAACAGTAATGGTACTATTTAACCCATAGCTGGGAGGATAAGGGGGTTCATACCTTTCCCAAGGGTATTTGCCCAAAGGTGAATGTAATAGCATGACTGGAATATAAACTCGCTACGATTCTGCAGTCCATCGCTTTAACCATTACACCTTGAGGACACCCTTCAGCAGCTGGGAAATTCAATTTAAAATAATGCTCCAAAATTTCCAGAAGCTCAATATTTTTATTTACTATCATAACATCTAAAACTAAAAAAGGGACCTGAATAGTATATATATATATATATATATATATATATATATATATATATATATATATATATGTTATTGATAATATAATGTATTCATATATGATATAATGGGTTCATAAGCTTTAGATGTATACATGGACTCAAACACTTTTGATACAAGCAAATATATCAGCACAATAAAACTTGGAAAGTATAAGCAGACAAAACTAACCTGACAAATCCAGTAAAATATTTTGTTTCTTTCCTCTCAACATCATGCTGGTCCCATAAATATACATTTAAAACAATATGTATTTTTTGTTATTATTGATAAAAGCATTATTGTAATATATATATATATATATATATATATATACAGGTACATACTTGCTTATTAATTGTTAACCATATGATTTGAATACAAGAACAATATTCAAATATACTTGAAAATAAGTACTCATATCAAAGCTTGTAATAACCCAAATCTAATTTTCACTGCATTCAAAACCAACCGAAATACAATTTTATTAATTTTCTTATAAGTTTAGAACAGTGCAAATTGTACAATTTCTAGATATAATATAGAGCTATCTTTACTTCATGTTTCAGTTAGGTAGGTTTTTTATTAAGCAAATATGAAGTAAAATCAAATAAAAAAGTGAACATTTGTTAGTCATTGACATTTTTTTTTTGCTTCTATTGATATCCATATGCTACTGACATGCAATCATGCCGAGAACAATTGTTGTTCAATCTTAAACTGGATATGACAGAATACAACCCCACTTTGTATTCAGAGGTTGAACTCATTTTAAGAACAACATACTAATACTAACATGTCTTTGGTAAATTCATTTTATTTATGCTATGTTCAAGCATTGCTTATACTTATATTTTCCATTCATTTTGTATACTGTAAAATTAGCTCTAGTCTTTCAGCATTTTGTTTGGTTTGGTTTGGTTTGTTGGGTTTTATGACATATCAACCTTTGTAGGTTATTTAATGCCAAATTCATTTTTATGTAAATAATCTGTTCTATGTAAAACAATTCAGTTAAGCATAAGTACACAGTTTAATTGTCAAAAACATTTCTATTTCAAACTATTCAAGTAGTTATATGTAACAATTCAGTTAAGTGTAAATACAGTTTTAATGTCAAAAAACAGTTCTCTTGGAAATAATTCAGTTAAGCATAAGCATGCAGTTTAAATGTAAGTACAGTTCAATTGTCAAAAACATTTCTATTTCAAGCTATTCAGTTTACTCAAACAATTCAGTTTAGCATAAGTATGCTGTTAATTCTATTTAACCCATAGATAGGGCCCTATCAGGTGCTACCACTCCGGGCCAGAGTGGACCTGGGAGCGATGTCAGTGAAGGGGTACTCTACATTCCCCAAAGCTCCAGCATTGCTGGAACATCACCATCAGATTGTTTAGTGTCATATCCAGGACACTCGTTGGGGAGTCTTACCCCTTTGCAGAGAAGCAGTCGGTGTATTCTACAGCCCCAGCCAACTAGGCAACAGCATTTTGTAATTAGATGTTTGATTTTTATACAAATGTATAGATCTTATAAAAGAATGGTTTCACATTAAGAAAGGTGAGAAGCAGATGATATCCTGTAGAAACTATGACAGATGCAGATTATGCAGATGATCTAGTGCTTCTAGTAAATACACCTGCCCAAACCAAATTCCCACTGCATATCCTAGAACAAGCAGCCAGAGGCTTTAACTTCAATGTGAATGCAGATAAAACCAGAGTTCATGTGCTCTGAATAAGATAGAGCCGTGTCCACTTTAAGAGGCAAGCCTCTAGTATTAGTAGACCAGTTCGGATACCTCGGTATCAATATCTCATCTACTGAAATTGATGTCAATGTATGCATAGAAAAGGCATGGACTACTATTGACGGGTTTTCAATCATACGGCAATCTAATCTCTCTGATAAAATAAAACAGGAGTTCTACCAAACTGTGGCAGTGTCAACACAATTGTATGGTTGCATCACCAAGAATCTAATGAAATGGATGGAAGAAAAAACTAGGTTGGAACTATATAAGAATGCTACTTGCTGTTCTGAAAAAATCCTGGAAGCAGCACCCCAGAAAATAGCAGCTTATGGCCCTTTGCCTCTCATCAAGGAAGATAAACAAGACAGGCTGAACACTGCTGATGAAGAAAGGATAAACTCATAAACAGCATTTGTCAATGGACTCCCACACATTGACACTCCAGTGTTAGCTAAAGATCAAAGCCTTACATACATCATCTCTGTCTAGTCACCTGATGCAGTTTAGAGGACCTTCTAGGAGTGATGGATGTTAAGGTCAGAGGGAGAGAGAAAGAGTCTAAGGACTATATGTTATCAGCTTGACTTGATGATGATGATGATGATGATACTATCTACTTTTGATGGGTTTCTTCATGTGGCTACTATAACACACTATCAGTTTATATTATTCCATATGTAACCTATTTCACACAAACCCATAATTTTACACTGAAAAACTTATACTGTAAAATTTTAAAGCTTTCCTTAAACCAACTGTGTTAACCTCTTGGAGGCACAACAAATTAACAAACCTCTGACATTTGCGACCAGACATGTGAATCAATATTGATTAGAACTCAGAAGCAACCCACTGTGTTGGTGCGGCTTAGAATATTCTCATAGTGTTCCCTGTAGAGGAGTAAGCACTCTTCAAAAAGGGGTTCCTTGCATATGACACTAAACTGCATCTGATGGTAATTCTCCAGTTTTGAACATATAGGGTATGGAAAGAAACCATTCATTGCCATTACTTCCAAGTCCACTCTGACCTGGAGTGGTACTACTTGTTAAGATCCTGTCTCTAGGTCAAATAGATATGTTTAAAAATTATTTGTATTCAATAGAACTGTGTGTAAAAAATCTTAAGAAACAACTACACAAAAATTCTATATATGAATATACTAGAAATAAGATTCCCAATCCTCCAAGCATAAAATAACCCTAGATGGGTTGACATGCCATTAAATCAATCAATCAATCAATCAAAAGCAACAACTCTCTTAAACATTTTTACATTGTTTCTATTATATCTTAAATTTCTTGCATCATCAACATTCATCTATTGCAAGCTTTTCCAAATATTATTCAATAGAATTTATTATAGATCATTCACATGGTTATTGCTCATTCATTTATTAATGTTCCCTTTTCTCATGCCATATTTTTAACTACATTAAAAATGTATGAGTAGAAAACATTCCATGTAAGAAATGACTGTAGATAATTTTGTTGCTCTTTTCTAAAGAAGATAAAGAAAGTTATTTCGGTTAAATCTTTTCAAAAAGTGAGTTTGCTTCTGAGAGTCACAGTAATGAAGAAATGCATTTTAAGAGGTAAGCAACAAAAATCTGATTGGATTTCTAAATATTTTAAAGAATTTTTTAAAAGTACTCAACTAGTTAATCTGTTAAGTGGTTTTGCCTCAAGGAATCTTACTTTTCCTTCAAGAGTGACTAAATTATCTGCTTCATTTTAATAGGAATTGAATGAGAGTTGGTCATTATGTTTTTAAGTGAAAAAAAGAGAAGAAAAGAAAAGAAAAGAATACTTTATAGTCATTCCCTCAAAGCTAAACATTAAAACATGTTAGCTCATACTTGAATAAACACATTTTTCAATATTCAGAGCTCAGTTGGGGAGAGACACTTTGATCCAAGACAATGTGCAGATACTTCACTTTTATCCAGTTGAATTAAGAAACAAACAGAAAAAAATCACACTGATCCTTATATAGTTTTACAATGGTTTCATTGAAATTTTATTGGAGATATTGGAATTATTTAACCTTGTACAGAACTTTCATTACCAAAGCTTTTGAATATAAAATTGTAGTATGTTAACTGAATTAAAAAGCCTGTAATTTCATTATATTTCCTAGATTTTGGCAGACTATGCATATATTTATCCAAACCCACTGCCAGAAGCAGGATGTGACACAAGATCAACTTTTAAACAGGAAAGGATTGGTTTATCTTATTTCATCTCTGGTTTATTTTCCAAATGTTAATTCATCTTGACTGGTTACTTTACCAAGGCTACAGAATCCAGTCTGCCCAATTATAAATCCATTGCTGGGGAAAATATATGGATTCGTGCCTTTTTTAAAGGCATTTGTATGAAGTGAGATGCAAACAGCCTCATCCAGGTTTGAATTTTGGTTGCCAACAATGATAACCATTATACTAAGCGTGCTTCGAGATCACATAGATGCAGATAAAATCAACACTTTAGCGGTGTTAAGAGTAACACATACATACATAAATATGTACAAGATGACCATCAACCTGAATTTAGTTATGACCATGACATATTATCATTTTGTAATAATCCTATCATACCAAGCAATACGAGTGTCTGAATGTTTTATGAGGAATAAAGATGAGGCATATTTATATATGTTAGATATATAATATATATATATATATGCTCAATCACTGATACTGAGGAATCTTTATTCATAAATACAGCAAACTATAAAGTTCGCCAATGGCCTGGGAGACCTGGGTTCGATCCCAGGCTGAGTCATGCCAAAGACCCAAAAAATGGTACTTAATGCCTCCTTGCTTAGCACTCAGCATTATAAGGTACGGATCAAGGGTAAAGTGGAGCAATCCAGGGAAAGGAGTAGTGCCCTCCCCTACACCTTGGTGTAGTAGCTATCAAAAAGGGAGACTTGAGATCACCCTCGACTCTGGTTGCCAACTTTACTTATATGTATATACCATATGAAAGAAAAGCCCTTAAAAATCACTCATATTTTTTTTAATCATATTTATCTCAGCAGACCTTATATTTTTTAAAATGTTAGATCTGCATCTTCAGACAATATATATATATATATATATATATATATATATATGTATATATATATATATATATATATATATCTGAGTTAGGATAGTATAGATATAGAGTTAACAGAGTTTGGTAAATGTTAGTTTCTTACCTATGGGATCATTGAACCATTAAGGATCCCTATAAGTTGACCCCTAGTTTTGTTGAGATATTTTCAGGCTTAAGAGGTTGACTTGTATGCTGCAATTTATGGTGTATATAAATATATTTGTATATATATATATATATATATATATATATATATATATATATATATATATATTATAAAATATGTAACCCACGTAAAAATGTGTCCTAGTCTGCCACTAAATTGCATCTGGTAGAGAAGCACCAGTTCTGAAAATTTGGGAAGCATTGACAAATACTTTGTTGCCATTTCTTTCAAGTCTATTCTAATCAGGAGAGGTAGCAGATTACTATGGTTCCTTCTATGGGTTAAATAGACTTTTTTGAAAATTATTTGTATTAGATAAGAATACTTGAAAATATTGTACCAATTGTTTTTATTAAGAATAATTTCTTGAATCTATTTGTTTACCAAAGATTATAAGAATTAGTACTTGAAACAATATAGTAAAAAGTAAAATTGGCAACCTTAGTCGAAGGTGACCTTTTCAATAGCTACTACACCAAGGTGTAGGAGAGGGTGCTACTCTATTCCCTGGATTGTTCCACTTTACCCTTGATCCTTACCTTATAATGACAAGTGCTAAGCAAGGCAGCATCAAGTACCATTTTTTGAGTATGACTCGACCTGGGATTGAACCCTGGCCTCCTGGACCATTGGCAAACACTCTACTCATTAGGCCAATGGCACTTGCAGATGTTGACTTAATCATAAAAGCAAACAACCAGTTGAAAAGAGTGTTTGCACATTCTATCTTGTTGGACAGTTGACACAAGTAAAAATACAAATTATTTTTCAGACATTCTTGTATCATTACTGAGCATAAAACTACTAAATCCTTGGCGCTGAATTCAAATTTATGCAAATGAAGTCATGTGACATAAATGTAATAAGTAATATCTATACTTATGCTTATTATTCGATTATTTAAAAAAAAAAAAAGATTGATATTTAGTATGTATCTAACTTACTGAATTCTAAAAAATCCAAAGTGATCAGCTTGGTGTTTATAAGCCCAGTTGGCTGGAGCTGTAGAATACATTGGCTGCATCTCTGCAGAGGGTTAACCCCCACCCCAACAAGTGTCCTGGATATGACATTAAAACAACTAATGGCAAGGTTCCAGTCTTGGAGATTTGGAAATGTGGTGTTCTCCTGCTTCACTACCATTGCTCCCAGGTCCACTTTGACCTGGAGTGGTAGCACCTGATCAATGGATCAAATAGAATAAACTATGTGTGCAAACAAATGACTGATGTTCAAATAGTGACTGTTATATAGCAATACTTGAAATCATTTAATTCTGTGCAAAAAGATCTCAGGCTTGTTTAAGAATGTTATCAACAAAATATTTTTACAAATCATATATATTCAATATATATGTATAAACCGGATTTGGCATTAAATAACAATGGTTTATACGCCATAAAACCCAACCAGAGCAAACCTTGTTGTTTATTGAAAAAATTGTATTCTTGCTGGTATTCTTGAAGCATCCCAACAGTCACTAAGAGATTTAGATAATAAATTTCAATGAAGACACACACACACACACACACACACACACACAGACACACACACACACACACACACACACACACACACACACACACACACACACACACACATTGTCAAAGTTACTCCCTAAACTTCAATAACAGGTATCTAAAATGAACAGTCAGCCTACATCTTTGGATGTTACTGAAGCTGTTGGCTTGTACGGGACTGTCTTTCTCCTTGATGCTTGCTTTAAGAAATGCTAAGTGTCCATCATTTTTACTTTTATATCAGAATGACTTTCTTTAAGATGGATAATTCATAAAAATCTTGGTATCATGTGTGAACTTGATTGCCACGGACCCTATAAGAGATTTCATCAGCTCATTGACATATCTTATTTTTCATTCTACCAGATGACTTATAAAAATCCTCCTCAGGTAAGTCTGGTGGGGAAAATAGTCAAGTTGAAGATCACCGAACCATTCAGGAGTTAGTACTGAGTTATATGATTCTAGTAGAACTCTTTGAGTAACATGACTAGTATATATACATACATGCATACATACATCACCATCAGCAGTAATACTCTTCCTAATTCTGTCCCTGACATCTTTGATCATGCTTATTCTTATATTAACACTTGGAAGATATTTGCCAAGAGAACTCACCTGTTACCATTATTATCAGGTATCTTTGTTGATACCTTATTCATTGATTTATTTGGTAGGTTACTATGTATATGAGCATGAGCTAAAATCCAGAAAAGTTTTTGTTAATGTCTTATATACTGTGTTTATGAAAGTTCATAGTTTTTGTAAATTAATTTTAAAATTCACAAGTTTTGACTAAGTAAATGCTCAGCTAACCTCTTATCTTATATAACTCCTGTTACACTTTAAATCAAATGATTCCTGATCCTTTTCATTGGATATTAAGAATAGGATGGTCAGTAGATCAAAATCAGCATCTGACAGCTGTAGATATAGTGATGAGCATGTCATGTGAGCAAATATTAAGCTTTTTTAGCCAATCAGAAGGCACAACAGACTGACAAACAAACACTCTTATGATTCCATCAAAACATATTGGGTCAGTTCTCATTTTTTTAGTATCCAAAATAATAGTTTCTTTGATTGAGAGTCAGACATAGTTTATCTCTTAAACACGAAAATAACAAGAAGGTTCTATTCTTGAAGACTTACTGAGAACTCACTTGTTAGAGAATGGATATTCAACAGTCTAATTTCATCTGCGAAACTTCATTCCACCACAAAAACATTTTACATATTTCTGTATATAGATTAAAATTCTTTTGTTAATTCTATTGTTTCTAAGTGTTTTTTTTTACACCAGCTGGCAGTACAATATTCTTAATCAAATCATCCTTTCCTATTCCTCTCTATCTCTTCTTTCCATTTTCATGCACACATATGACTACAGATTTCAATATTTTCATTTTTATGGTGGGTTAGTTTTGATATTTCTAACAACAGAAAAATGATTTTAGGTCTGAACCTAAATCCTTTGGTCTTCAAATAACAAACATATAAGATGAGATTAAGTTAGATGTATATACTTAATATTTTTAGATGAGTTATAGTGTATCCTTCTGAAAACAAAATGATTAGAAGTGACTAACTTTTTCTTATTTATAAGGAAACAAATACAAATAAATGCTAAGGAAGCATCAATGCTTTGTTAGAAACACAATGGGTAAAAGCTGCAAAATACTTTCAAGATATTCTTAATCATAAATTTATATACAAGAATATGTAGACACAATTGATTCAAACTATTTTCTGCAACCTTTGAAAACAAAGCCATTCTGTCAGACACTGCACAAAAACATCCTTCCTTCCATGCTCGAATTAAATGGATGAAAGAAACTTCCAATAATTCAACAATTTCCAGATCTGGAAATAGCAGGATATTGAACAAAGACTAAACTCCTAGAAAGTTTTACAAGTCAGATGAGTTTTTTTTCTAATCTATACAAATAAATAAGCTTTCGGTTTGTGTTTTATACTAAAATATCATAATGTACTGACGTAAATTTTTCACTTGATGACTCACGCAATCTCTATTCATGACAGAGGCGATGTGAAGTTGAAATTGGAAGTACATCAAAGCTACCAGGTATCAAACAATAAAAAACCTCTGGTTCTAAACATGGGAAACAAATAATTTCTATTACAGACTTTTCTATATTCATTCTTCATACTAATGGTACTAGGATTTACAGCAATAAAATAAATTTTTAATATAAGGTTTTGGCATTTTTTCTTCACATCTTGACTTTTGTCAAGTAGTACTAGCTCATCCATATATCTCTTCCCTCCAAACCTTTCTGGTACCATTAATCACAATTTCTCTCCCTTACCCCACATACTGTAGAAGAGTTCATTTTTAATAAAATCAAATACAGATGGAATTTACTTGATGGATAGATGATATTTCAAAGTAAGTAGCTTTAATACATTTTTTTCTTTTCAAGACACCATGTTTTTTTAGACATACACACAGATATACAGATAGATAGATTGATAATGGGATATGTTAAAAGTATTGTTATTTTTGTGCAAAGCTTATTTCGTGTAATCTAAAGACTATTCAATGATTGGTATATTAAGTTCTTCAAATGAATTGAGCTCTCCAATAGCCATTAAACGTATATGTAAACAAAGGAAAATAATACATATCCGTTAAATTTATTTACTTATGCTGAGCTTATACAAATATAAGTGGAAACATAATCAAAGATAATGACGAACTTTAATGAATGAACGAACACACTTCTTTATGAAAATATGTATCTCTCACACTTTATTCTCGAAAGGGTTGATGTTTCTGTGGTATGTGAGAGATGACTGGAGACAGGGACAGACTGTTATATTGACCCAACTTCTTCTCTTCCATAGCACGCTGTGTTGTCTTCAAGAACCCACTTAGCACTTCTTCTGCATCTTGGCTGGGGTTGCCCAACCGGGGTGCGCTGAGAGCCACAGACCTCAGTCTGCAAGCTGGCCCTCACTCTGGCCTTCCTGTCGTCAACTAACTCTACTGCCGCCGGCACCTGCCTATATTATTTCATAATGCCCACTTGCTTCCGCTTTTTCTTCCGCTTATTTACATAGGTGCATCTCTGACTGACGGCTCGGTCAAGGGTCAATATATAACACTCGCTGATGATTCTGCGAAAAGATATCCGACTGGTGTTAAGTCAGCCAAGTTTCAAATCCAACTTGAAGCATCTTGCGTATCTAGCAACACTGATGAGTTGTGATACAATGAAACAGTATGGCTGTGAATGACAATGTGTGTATATATATATATGTATCTATAGTCATCTCCAGATAGATCTGTTTCGTTCTATCAGAACTCATCTGTGTGGCTAGGATCGAAACCCGGTTGACTTAAACACCAATCCAAGCTTCTAACCCTTCAGCCAGTTGCAGCGAAGGGAATTTTAAACGGTTATGAATCACAATTACTATTGTTTACATACATCCGTTTAACGGCTACCGAGACCTCATATATATATATAGTTGAAAAGTCTTCAAAGGATGATTTTATTTGTAGAAATATTTGCTTGGATTTAGCATTTCAATTTTTAGACTTGTAAGTTACTAAATGAAACAAAAGAGAAGAGAAAGCTTCAAAAATTATTCTTCTGCAAGTGGTATTCTGCTTCGAATTTGTGAATTATAAACAAGAAAATAACAATATCATACCTCTCATGGACATTTCATTTATAAATAATAACAATAAATTAGAATTTAAAGTTCATCAAAAATCCACTAAAAAAATGGCCATATAAATTTTTACTGTCAACATAATGCCAAAATTATCATAGATTTGCAGCTCCAAAATTTTTAAATGATGAATTTGACATATAAGATTTACCCTCCTATATTTGTAAAATGGCCAGCGATGAGCACATGGAGCAGAAAAATTCTAGAAGAATAGGATCCAGGACTCACTTGTTCCTAAAACAAAAATAGTTAGACATCAATAGATTAAATAGTTTGGGGAATCTGATTAGACACTGAAGTCGCGTGCCAGGGCTTTTGCTACTTTGTACTGTTTTTGTTTTTGTTTTTTGGGGTTTTTTTTTGTTTGTTTAGTATATACAATAATCTGTTTTATGTTATGTTGTGATTTTCTTTTGTTTGCGCTGTTCATATTCTTTGTGTTGTAAATTGTGGAACGACACTCGAAGTTTTGTTTCTTACAAAACCTCTAGAGAACTAACAGCTAGTTTATCCTTCTCAGACTATACAGAAAATTCCTCCACACAACTTCAATATTCAAAATCTTTCATACAACATGGCAAAATAAAAGCTTTCGAAATTCACAAACTTAAATGTTCTCCAGAAATTCAAAGCAATAATTTCTCAAACAATAATGTATTACATAGATGTATCATTTAATTCACAATTCAACCGCAAACATCTTCGCAAAAAAATAAAACCCAAAACTCAGAACAATTTTTTAATTAAAACAGCCACTAACTTTTCAAAGACAATTAGGAATTTGATTAATAATAAAAAAAACAATACCTACATCAAATCAAGAGCAGGGGTGTATGAAATTCCACGTTTGGATAGTAATAAAAAAATTTATTGGGGAAACTTGCCGTAGTCGTAATGAACAAATTTACAAGCATAGAAGAGATTTAAAAAGAGCAGAAATAAATAACATAATTTAGAAATTGATCACAATTTTAATTTTTTTTAATTCCAAGATGTTAGTTTACTTACACATTAAAAAAACCCGGAAACTTATAGAATCTATTAACGTTTCAAATCACAATATTGTCAGACTTTTTTTTTCAATGTATCTCCTTATTTGGTCAAATTTGTGCTGAAAAGTTACAAAATCCCTCACCTGAGAAAATTTATCTTCACCATTTATATACATCAAGAAAGATAAATAAACAGATAATAGAATTTAACGATAGAGAAGAAAGATCAACAATAATAAAGACGAATAGATAAATAATGGAATGTTGATAACAGAAACGAACTGAATAACACACACACACACACACACACACACACACACACACACACACACACACACAGATATATATATATATATATATATATATATATATATATATATATATATAAGCAAGAAGCAGACGATACCTCGTAGAAATTATTACACTCACAGACAATACAAATGACATAGCGCTTCTTGCAAATACACCAACCAAAGCCAAAGCCCTGCTGGATAGCCAGGAGCAGGCAGCAGGAGGCATTGTCCTCCATGTGAATGTAGACAAAATGGACTACATATGTTTTAATCAAGAAGACATCTCTACTCTAAATGGTAGTTCTCTGAAATTAGAGGACAGTTCAAGTACCTTGGTAGTAGCTTCTTATCCACTGAAAGTGACATCAATATGCGCCTAGCAAAAGCATGGACTGCTATCGATAGGTTGTCGATCATATTAAAGTCTGACCAATCCAATAAAATAAAACAAAATTTCTTCCCAGCAACAGTCATGTCTCTGCTACTATATGGATGCACCACATGGACAGTGACAAAGTGTATGGAGAAAAAGTCAGACTGGAATTACTCAAGAATGCTACGAGTTATATTGATAAATCCTGGAAACATTATCCCACAAAACAACAGCTGTATGGCCACCTACCTCCTATCTCAAAAACCATCCAAAATAAGACAAACAAGCCATGCAAAACACTGCAGGAGAAGCAAGGACAAACTCATAAACGACGTTCTCCTATGGACCCCTGCACACAGACGTGCCAGTGTTTGCCGACCAACAAGGTCTACCTAAAACAGCTCTTTTTGGACACAGGATGTAGTCTTGAAGACCTGCTGGAAGTAATGAATTATAGAGACGAATAATGACAGAGAATTCAGGAAATACGTGTTAGCAGTCCAACTTGATGATGATGATGATGAGGAGGAGGATGATGATACATTGATTAACAGGCTGTATGGTATTGAGTTTTTGATAAATTTTGGAACGCTAATAGCATCGCAGAGATTCAAAACAAAGCACTACTAACCAAAGCGTGATTTTTAAATCTTTCTCTTCTTTTGTCTCATTTAGTAACTTACATGCCCTGACGAAGGTCTAAAAACTGAAATGCTTAGGTGGGTGTCCCGGTGGCGTAATGGTTAAAGCGCTGGACTGTGGAATTGTAGCAAGCAAGTTTGAACTTCAGTCGCACTATTACATTTACTTTTGGACAAATACCCTGGGTAAAGGTATGAACCTCCTTATCCTCCCAGTGATAGGTTAAATAGTACCACTACTATTTTTCAAGAAGGATGGATTTGGCATTAAATAACCCAAGAAGGTTGATATGCCATTAAACAAATGCTGTTTAATGCTAGCAAATCTTTTTTCTCATAAAATATATCCCCTGAAGATCTTGTGTTTTTCATCTCTATGCATTTTCATATTGTCGGATTTATTTCTAGTCCTTCATACCTACATACATACATACATACATACATATATATATATATATATATATATATATATATATATATATATATATATATATATTCATCTTTACTTTTAGTATCAAATATTATAATGACTGTGAAAATTATTGAGATTCTGTCAATTTTGATGCATAATTTTAAACTAAAAGAAGCTACTGAAGCTGCTCACAGAATTTGAGAAACAGAAGCTAAATGAAACAATATCTCAGTGTACTGTCAAAAATATGTTTATTTATCTGGTTTTTTTTATGGGGAGTAACCTTTTCTTTGAAATAAAACCCTGAAGTGGATGACCGTCAGCTGTCAGTTATGATGCTTTGAGAATCTAATTTCCTTGTGCACAAATAGAGACTCTATATAATAAACAATCCCAAATGTTTTGTCACAAAAAGGTGTTTTTATTATGTATTGCATGTAATGAATGACCCCAAAATTTTGCCCATGCAAGTATAAAGATATTTCTTCAACATCTTATGCAGTAAAAGGAAAACATTAAAATATTAATACTTTCAAAACGACTGTAATACAATCAAAATTAATGCAGTACTGTAAATAAACAATGTAGTGTAGACTTTGATGTAGCCTATTATATCTTCTTGGATATTCCAAACATACTAAAACCCTAATACTGAAGAACAATAGCATTGATTATATAATAATTATGTATTTAATTGATTAAGGCATTGTTGGGAAGAATTATTTCCTTTTTATATAAAAAAATCACGCGACATTGTCTTTTAATTCATAGCCTTTGTTTTGTTATATACTATGTGGAGAGTTATTTTGATTCAAAATTATGACAAGGTTAAACCTAGAATCATGCAAAGTTTCTATGTTTCAAAAATATGTCTTGTGGAATGAATAACCCTTTGGTTTTGAGGAGAAGAATTGGTCTTAAAAACTTGTTCATTACATGAGTATATATATGATTGATAGATATATTATCATATTTACCAACCCCTCCACTTGGGCAGGATAAGACATAAGGTCAATTTTTAAGCAGGGTTTAACAGGTTTGAATTCAGAGTTTTCCTTCTCCTAGACTAGTTGCCTCGCCAAGGCTGAAGAACACAGTCTGCCCAACTATTTACCCATAGCTGGAGGGAGAATAATTGGGTTCATACCTTTCCCAAAGGTATTAGTGCTATGTGAAATGCAATCAGTCTCATCCAGCATTTGAACTCATGTTGCCGTGTCAATTTCCTACGACGATAACCATTACACTACGGGCACCTCAAACTTGATAGATATATTATAAACATTAAGAGCTGAGTCATTCATTAAGTACTGTGGTAAAAAACAGAACAAGAGACAAGTCATAATGATAAGCAAAATTACTATGTTTATATATTCCTCATTACAGCAACTCCTTATATTTATTATGTCTATTGGTGTCAAATAGATAAGAATGGACTGCTTCTGCTCATAGCTATTCTCTACACACATGCTTTGGTTCTTCGCTAAGAGATATTCTGCCAACCAATTTCAGAGCAGGGATTTGGAATTAATTCCCAGCATGTAACAATTCAGTTCCAAATCCACACTTCAGCTCTTTTCTAAATCTCTGGAGGTATCAAGAGACTTCAAAGGAAATAGCCAACGTGTCAGAGGAACAATTTGAGTAAAAAAGTGTGAGAATGATTCTGCCGAAAATTATGGTCTGGGAGAGATTACTATAGTTCTCAAATCCGACAGTCTGTTAACAGATAGCAAAAGAAACGAAATTACATTCTGTCTGGAATGGTCACTGCAATATTCATAACAATTATCATCTAACAATATTTACCATTTATTATCATGCCTTCTCAAAAATACATTATGGATTTGAAAGGAAGAGGAAAAAATTGCACTTACTGTATTAACAATTCACTTGTAATAAGGCTTCTCATAAAATATTTATAGCTGAGATGATTTATCTGATAATACATCAATAACAAAAAAGAGAAATCTGATATGTTTATATTTACCAGCTCCTTTCACCCATGTGTGGTGTCAAAAATAGCTTGATTATCATTCCCCTAAGAAGTGCCTTGAGCATATGAGTTGACACTGACACCTTGCACACACTTTAGTGCAAGTGGAGAGATGCGGACTGTTAGAGATGGTCTCCTGAAGATAACCAGATAATTATTCCCAGCCATATAATTAAGAAATCTGATTAATTATTCCTTCCTCTGATTTCATAAACGTTCATATTCTAGGATTATCGATGAATAACAGACATGAGTTCCTATTTACCAACCCCTCCACTCAGGCAGGATATAACACAAGGTCAATTTTTAAGCGGAGTTTAACAGGTTTGAATTCAGAGTTTTCCTTCTCCTAGACTAGTTGCCTTACCAAGGCTGAAGAACCTAGTCTGTCTTACTATTTACCCATAGCTGGAGGGAGAATAATTGGATTCATACCTTTTCTCAAGGGTATTAGTGCTATGTGAAAATGCAGTCAGCCTCATCCAGGATTTGAACTCGTGTCGCCGTGTCCATTTCCAACAACAATGACCATTACACCACAGGCACCTCCATGAGTTAGAACAAAATATATAGAAATGAATTTATAAAGGCCATTATTTGAAAATAAATTAATCAGAAACTACCACACCTACTTGGTAAAGAAGGAATTCTGGCATATAGAAAAAAAATAATGAATAAGGTTCTTCTTATTTTTAGTTTTGGAATTTGATAAACTCCAATATATTTTCAAATAAACAGATGCATTTTTGCTTATTTCTTTAATGTTGTTACTCTGGTAAGACTCCTGGTGTCTAATTTTTCTTTTCTTTTTTAATCAGCCTTATATTTACCATGGAGAAATTTTAGATTTAAGAAATATTGGCATAATTTTCAGTGTCGTATATTTTTTTATTTTTCAAATAAAGGAATTATATATTATAAATTGAATTACCATGACCAGAAAATCTAGGAAGCACTGAGTGCAACATATGGAACCGTGGTTCTGTATGTTGTACTCAGGGTTTGCTGGATTTTCTGGTCATGGTAATTCAATTTATAATTTTCAGTGTACTTCACTGTGTACTTCATATAGTATAAGAATTTTATCCCGCTGAAAATTTCAGTGAGAGTTCTTTCATGATTTGGTCTTTCCTTTTTACAAGGCATCTCAAAATAGATGCAACCTATTAATATGATAACGATTTATTGCTGAGACAAGCACAATGGTGGTCATTTAGAACATCTTCTGTAAAAAATACATCCTTTGAGCTAGAGATATCAAATCAATGTATTTTTTAATAGGTATTATTTCAGTTTCCAAGACATGCAATCTTTTTTTGAGTTTCTTGTCTCAGTAATAAATCATTATTATATTAATGGATTGCATCTATTTTGAGACAGTTTTGAATGATTTTTAAGTAGTGAGGCAAAATATTTTTTTCTCTCTTGCATTGTAATCGAGGATTAGTTGTTGTTATAAAATATGATTTTCAAATTTGAAACAAAAAAAAAACACAATATTAGCAGTCACATTGGTCTTATGTATATTGTGACACTCTATACATGATTTGTCGTCTTCTTCAATGCATTTGACATTATCATTCTGATTTTAATTTGAAGACTCAATTCCAAACACTATCTTCTGTCAGCAAATTTCACTCCTCATTTAAAATTCCTTATTTTTCATCCATCAGTTCCACCTATTTTTTAGATTATCTATTTGCTTTTATATAGACCAATCCTGTGATCTTCACTCATGACACCCATATAGCTACGCACCTCATTGAAGAAGGAAGGCAAATGTCCTCTAAAGTGTTACACCTCCCTGATTTATTTCAAAACTATTTTAAAGGTGTTGAATAAATAATTTTAATTTTTCAAATAGGTTAAAAGAGAAGATAATTCTAGCTATTCATTTTACCATATAGATTTTCTACAATTTTTATTCAGTTGAGATTAAAAAGTGAAATAATCACTCAATTCAATTTTCCAAACAAAAAATAGATGAAAAGCCTGATAAAAAAATGGTAATCAAATTCCTTACATTAGGATGTATCAAAGGAATTTCAATTTTTAATGTATTAAATGATTTTTAAGCTTATGTAAAGGTTTATATATAGGCTGATTAGTTGTTTTATGGCATTTCAACCCTTGTTGATTATTTAATGCCAAATCTTGTTTGTACATAAATGATTTATAAGTGAATTGTTTGTAGATAACTTAACTTTTCCACAAATTATTAGAACTCATTTGTTTGCACAAATTTAAACAGTTTCAAGTATTTCTATCTAATACTAATAATTCTAATATCAATCATTTGTTTTCATATAGTTACATGGTTTTAGGTATTGCTTTTTAACTTAAGTAATTCTATTTATCAATTATTCTTATGTAATATAAATAATTTGTCCACAGGTATATGGTTTCAAAAAAACTTATGATAATAACCCTTGGTAAATAAATGAACAGTTCTATTTGACCCATAGATGGTAACCTAACAGGTTCTGCCAATACCAATCAGAGTGAACCTGGAAGTAATGGCAATGAAAAGGTACAGCACATTTCTCAAAGCTTGCTTTATATGCGGTGTATTTAAAGGATCCAAGTTCTTTTTAGTTCAAGTAGTCTGGTTCTCATCTACTTTGGGATGTAAAGGACTTGGAAACTTTCTAAAGAACAAGGATCATTGAAACAAATGTTATGTAGATTCAAAAAAACATAAATGAACTCTTGGGAAGTCTCCCATGAAATCTTAGTTGGTTAAAATATGAAAATATTCATAATATAACTCAAATCACAGTAAGTTAAACAGAAAATGTATGCACTTAGTTCAAATAGATAAATTTCACCCTAAGACTTACAGGATGTTAAGTTCATTAATAACTTATTGAAAAAAGAACAAACCATTTTAAAACCATTAATTTCATGAAACCTAAAAAGAAGTTTGCTATTTTGAAGTTTATAAACAACTGAATTCCTTACTTCAATTTTCAAAGAATTTTAAAAGAGATAAAAGTATTATGCTAATTTATATTTGCTACTACCACTACTATTGCTGATACTGCTAGAAATAGAGTCAGTGTATATCTGAGAGAGTGCTTATTTAATTAGTTAAGTGAATTGCTTCACATGGTAATTAGTGACTTTCTTGTAACATAAATTGTAATGGTCTGCTTGATTAATCCCCTTTGTGACCTTTATATTACAAGAAAGTCAAAGCAGAAACTTATGCTAATCAGGTACTTTCAGTGAGTTAGTAAACAGAAGTTTCTGAGAATTCAATATTCAAATCTTTGTAGCAAGAAGAGCTGCTTCAACCTGATACTACAACCCAATATTCCCAAAATTATGAATAAAGTTAACTATTTTTATATCTTGTACATTAGGAGGATGTTATGCTTATGTTTGCTGCAACCACTTCAAATTCTTCTACTGCTATAAGTATGTAGCTAAGTGTATAGCTGAGAATGGTATTATGTTGATTAGAGAATTCTTTTGTAATGAAATTAATGATTTTCTTGTCACAAAAGTTGTGAAGATCTGTTTGACTGATCCTTTTTGGGACCTTTCCATTACAAAAAAAGTCAGTGCAGAAACTTATGATGCTAACCAGGCACCTTCAGTGAATTAGTTGACAGAAGGGGAATGCTTGCTAGACAAAGAAAACACAGGTATTGCAACATCATTTTGTAGGAGTGCATTACTGCAGGAAGAGTGGGGTGTCCTCATGGTGAAATGGTTAAAGAGATGGACTACAGAATCGTAGTAAGCAAGTTTGTACTCCAGTCATGCTATTACGTTCACTTTTGAGCAAATACCCTTGGGAAAGGTATGAACCCCCTTATCCTCCCAGCTATGGGTTAAATAGCACAACTACTGTTCATCTAAGAGAATAGCTTTGGCATTAAATAACCTACAAAGGTTGATATGCCATTAAACAAAGAAACCAGACCAAAACTGCAGGAAGAAGTATTGCATTTAACAAAATAGATGGTCTCATTAATAAGGAATCTTATGAGAATATATTGAAGCAAAATCTCAAGACATCAACCAAAACGTTAAAGATTTTTCACAAATGGATCTTCCAAATGGCCAAGGACCACTAAATATACTTTCAAAGTTGGGACAAACAAAGTTGAGGCCCATAAATCTGCTTCAGTTACAACAGTTCTAGCTGGAGGAATGTACCAAAATTTCAACAGCTTATTAGAAAAAGCTTGTGGAATGCCACCTGAAATGTTTGGCACAAATTAAACAATATAAAGATTATGTTATCAAATCATAGGTGAAAGTATGATTTGAATGAATTTAAAAATCATTGTAATTAAATGTATGTCAACCTTTGACCCACTGAAGATGTGAGGAAAGAAATGAAAGCAGAAATAAATTATCATTTCGGCTATGACTCTAACATTTCACATTCTTAAAGTAAATTTGTGATCTTAACTTCAAATCTATCTATCTATCTTTCTATCTATCAATGAATAATATCTTTATTGCTCAATAAAATCATTACCAATTTTTCAAATATAAGAATAAATAAATATGTTTACACAAGTCAAAGAAATAGCACAAAAGGAGTACAAGACTCAGTACAACTGGGAAGGAAAGGTGATCCACTGGGAATTGTACAAGAGATTGACATTTGACCATACTACCAAATGGTATAAGTACAAACCCGAATCTGTCCTAAAGAATGAGATTCATAAAATTCTCTGGGATTATGAGGTAAAAACAGATCACAATCCCAGCCAGAAGACTGAATATAGTGGTATTTAACAAAAGAAAAGAGAACTTGTCATATTTCGGAAACAAATCATTTGTTTTGATTTTTAAAAATAACATATTGTAAATTATTTTATTTCATGGAGTGAAAAAAAACACAAAAATATAGACTACTACATGGACCATGCCAGAGAAGTGAAAATGCTGTGGAACATAAGGGTGGCAGGGATACCAATAGTAGTTGGTGCACTTGGAACAATCTTCAAAGGTTTGAAAAGGGGATTCGAAGAACTGAAAAGCAGAGGAAGAATTGAGACCAGCTAAACTACAGCAAGAATACTCAGAAGTGTACTGGAGACCTGAGGAGACTTGTAGTCACTCAGCCTCTATTAAAAGACCATCAACTAATACTGCTGTTAAAAACTCGCAAAGAGCAAAATAATTATAATAATAAGGTTATATGGTTTGTTACATTTGGTTTGGTTTTATGGCATATCAACCATTGTAGGTTATTTAATGCAAAATCCATTTTTATACATAGAAACAGTTCTATTTCAAACAATTCAGTTCAGCATAAAAACAGTTTTTTTTACTCACAGTTAAATGTCAAAACAATTCTACTTCAAACAATCCAGTTTGGCACAAGTACACAGTTTAATGGTAAAAAAAGTTCTATTTCAAACAATTCAGCTCAGCATAAGTACAGTTTTTTTGTTTACACACTGTCAAATGTCAAACAGTTCTATGTCAAACAATTCAGCTTTGTATAAGTACACAGATTAGCTCTATTTGACCCATCAATAGGGCCCTCTCAGGTAGTACTACTCCAGGCCAGGGTGGACATTGGATTGAGGGCATTCCCCAAAGTTCCAGCATTACTGGAGCGTCACCATCAGATTGTTTAGTGTCACATCCGGGACCCTCGTTGGACTGGGGTGGGTATCTTACTTCTTTGCAAAGAAGCTGTTGGTATATTCTACAGCCTGAGCTGACTAGGCTATGTTACAGTTGTAAATAAAGAGTTCACAATATCAATGATAGAACATATATTGATGTATTGATCTAAGTTTCAATAGTGTAGACACTGAGTCAACAGCTCTTGTTGATGGCCAGTTTTTTGTCTATGTGATCATTAGACCAAAAGTATTTGGTCTGATGATTACATGACTGCACTTTTCAAACTTATATATATATATATATATATATATATGCACGTAATTCTAACATAAACTTTCTGTTGACTGTATTTTGGGATTTTTTCAAATTCTTCAAAAATCTTTCTTTTCTGCCAGATGATTGCAGTATAAACACAACATAAAACCAGTGGTTTCAGGTAAGCATCCATGCTTTTAAATACTTATAAAAACTAATATATATTTATTTATCATTACATCATATAATTGCTCCATCACAGTTATTAAGCACTTCTCATATTATACTGCTTTTAGTCTGCCACAAACCCACCATACACTGCTGTAATATATATATAAACATATATATATATATATATATATATATATATGATTGTGTGTATGTGTTATATAGTCTCTTCTTCAATTACCTTCTCTTTGTGTTCTTTTGTCTGACTCTTATCTCTCTCATTGCCATTTTGTTTTTGCAATTGTTTGTCATGTTCTCAACATGTCATCACCTTCTCTTGTCATCTCTCATTGTGACTCCTTGCTGCTCCATGTTCTTATTGGTAACATGAATAACAAAGAGAAATCTTTTGTGCACATTATTTATTCACTTCATCAACAACTTATCAACAACTGCATTTTACCAACTATACACAAATCGGGAGCCAAAGATGGAAATTTTGACAACTGCTCTCTTTGTGGTTTCTCTACTGACTTATTAAAGTAAGAATTCTACTTCTAAAGTTCACTTGACTGAGATACTCAATCACAGTTAAGTTCTCAAATAACCTCAGGGTCAACACCTGTCAATCACACTTATTTAACCTTATGGTTTCCTCAACCATTTCAAATCTTTTTAAACTATCTATAGACCATGTCAAATAAAAGATTCAATTAATCTATTATTTAAGACACACACACACACACACACACACACACACACACACACACACACACACACACACACACATATATATATGTATATATATATATATAATGAAGAGTGATTTTCTTTTTTTCTTCGTCCATAACTAGTCATCAATACTAGGAAAAAGTAGGTCACTTCAACTGGTATAGATTTTGACACATATGATATCCAGACTCTGGGTCATGGCTACAAAAATTGCATCGCCAATAGTTGGGACTATATGGAAAAATTGTGTTTCGTAGCAGAAAACTTGCTCTATCCAATAATATTACTGTACTCCCAGTATCTGTTGTTCCATAAAAATAGGAAAGAAATACTTTCTTAGTGCCCCCTCATAAGTTTTTGACTGAAATGTGAACTGAAGCACCAATGATTGTTGTCTGAATTGTGTTTTTGTTGTTGCTGATAGCCTGGCTCAAATGAGTTGGGAAAATTTACTAGCAGGAGAAAAACATGTTTATCTAGTCAATTCATTAGAAAAATTCTCACTTTTACCAACAAAAATAATCAAATGATTTTTACACCTTCATTACTGATTCATAGGTGTCTGAGATATTTGGTCTTCAAAAAGTTGTTTATTAGATTATCACTTCTTTAAAGAAAAAACAAAATTACACAGGGACACAATTGGTGTTAAAAAAAATCAACAAAGAATATAATGGGAAAAACTTACAAATAATGTTTTAAAGATTTGGATGATGAATTTTAATTAAAGCCCAGTAAATCTTTTATGAATCCTGCAGTTTATTTGTTCCTTATTTACCAGTTACTCAGAAAAAGAAGAAGAATCTCTCTTTTTTTTCTCAATGCATCAGATTTACAGAATGTATATTAATAGCATATTAGAAATGATTACAAAAACACAAGAATAGAATAATGAGTGAGATTTTTTTTCTTTTCAGTTCTATTCTCTTTCTCTCTCTTCTTATATATATGCATATATACATGTGTGCATGCATGTGCAGAAGCATGTGTGTGGGTGTATCTATACTCCTACAAAGACCATAAAACATGTATCCAAAATTATACATAATTCAAAAAGAAAAATTTGAAAGAATTTATTAATATTGAAAGACTATTATTCTATTTGATTTCAGCCTGTCTGCTGGTTTCTATGCACACACACACACACACACACACACACACATATATATATATATATATATAAACTTGTGTGTTTTCATAATTTATATATATGGAAATGTAAATAATAGAAAAATATGATTCAAAATTTAGGCTTTATTAATAATACCAAATGATTTTTTTAGATAAAAAAACATTTAAATTGTAGAGAAATAAGTGCTTATAAACTTTCTTTGTACATTTCTGTCCTTCCATATATATGTGTAAGTGTGTTTATATATGTGTGTATATCTGTATATGTTTTATAAAGATTGGTAGATAGAGAATATGTCCAAAATTATAGTGAAGAACAAATGTTTGAAATAGTTTACTTAATGTATCAAAAAGAAACTTCAGTGTCTCAGATTCCTTGAAGCCTTGGTAATCTTTTTGCTGTCCTGATGTATAACTGTAGCTTTTTTTCTCCTCAAACAATGAGTCTCACCAGAAAAGCCTCAAGGATGACATTCTCCATGTAAGCTACATAGACTACCACTTGAGCAGTTTTGCTCCAAAGAATGATGCAGTTGCAATATGATATGTCACTTTCCAAAAAAAGACAGAATTCATTGTTCAGGCTCAATTAAAAAAACAGTTTGAGTGGACTTCTTTTATGATACCTAGTCTACCTGCAGAGTGTTTTCTGGTTCATACAAAACCTTTTCTATATTCTTCAGATATAATGAATTGAAAATCCCAAGATCTTTGAGCCTGATTTATTGTTGCTGACACATGCATTAGGTTGTTGGTTGAAGCTCACCATGCTGAAGTCTTTGTTGATGTGTTTGCAGTCATAATTGATACCTCAAAATTCAATATTGATGGTGCATTGAAGGCTCACAAAAACATTAGTGGAAAATTTTTCTCCATAATGATTTTTCCAGAACTTCATATTGCATTCTGCTTAATTTCTAAACTAATATTACCACTTTCTCCATTTTTTTCTTTTCCTTTAATGAACCTGTATGGGTTTCTTTCAGGGGTTTATATTTCTTTGACTGATCTCTTTAATGGTATCCTTCATGCACTAGAAACAAAGGTAAAGAAATCCACTGGCACTATGGACCAAGTGACACTTGATAATCTCATAAAATTGAAGATTCATGACTGAAAACTCTGCTTAGGTAAAGGATTCTGTCTGTGAGAGCTAGACTTTCAAAATAGAGTTTGAGCTTTTGGAAGTATCCACTTGTAACCTTAAGGCGCCTTTGGTGGTGTAATGGTTAGCAAGCTCAACTAGCAAACCTACACAAGTGAGTTCGTGTCTCATTGGGTGCCCCTTTCATATGGCCTTGTGCCAAATCTAAGCAAAAAGCTTAGTAAATTACCACTTGCAACCTTCAATGGTTTATATGTCATCAATCTTGAGACCAAAAATGTCAACTTAAAGGCATAATTTCTCAAACCTCACAAGCTTTTGTTTGGCAATGGAATCAGCACCTTTGAATTCAATCTCATTTTACTATGCTTAGTTTGGTTTGGTTTTATGGCATACCAACCTTTATAGGTTATTTAATACCAAATCTTCTTTGTACATGTATATATCAAATATATATTATTTGGTTTGGTTTTATGGCATATAAATCATTAAAGATTATTTTATCTCAAATTTTATTCATATATATATATATGTATATATATATATATATATATATATATATATATATATATATATATATATATATATATGATTTGTAAACACATTTTTAGATAACATTCTTAAACAAGCCTGATCTTTTTTTACAGTTAAATGGTTTCAAGTATTGCTATATAACAGTCACAATTTAACATCAGTCATTTGCTTGCTCACATTTGTTCTATTTGATCCATTGATAGGACCCTATCAGGTGCTTCCTCTCTGGGTGAGAGTGGACCTAGGAGCAATGGCAATGAAGAGGTACTCCACATTCCCCAAATCTCCAAGGCTAGAACCTTGCCATCAAATGGTTTACTGTCATATCCAGTTGAGGTCAGGTCTTACACCTCTTCTTAGATGCTGCCGGCATCTTCTACAGCCCCAACCAATGGGGCTTTCTAAGTGTAAAAAATTACATTGCATCACATCTTGCCTATAGTTTAGGAATAGGGTGAATTCATGCACTTGCAAGCAAGTTCTATCTGTTTGTGGGGCCCTGGCCTCTCGACTGTTTAGTTTGGATTTTCCTCCAAGCTGCTGATATATCATCTAGGCTGATACCGAGTGACATTAACTTTATCAGTCTGTTATAGGTTAAAGGTTATGAAGAAGTCATTGCATCCATTGTGTCAAACATAGGTCATTGCATCCTAAATTCATTTATGCATCATTGAGATGAAGAAATCTTTGCCATTTTGCTCTTAAGTTGCACTTTCCACCTGTTTCTCTTGAAAACTTCATAAATAACAATCATGTAGATCTAGATGAGAAACATGGTTTCAGTGTCACTAAGAAAACTGTAATCAAGGTCTTGGTTTTACTAGAAAGCTTCCTTAGTTGTTTTTTTTAAATGCCTTTTGAATAAGTTTATTCAGAAGCAAGTAGATTGGGCTGTACTGAAGGACTGGTGGAAGTAATTTTCACTTTCTTGCTCTACCTGGCATTCTTCTCTGCTTCATAGCCAGTTACCTAGTTTATGGGTGTTGGGTATCCCCATCTTGCCTAACTGCTGACATTCTTACTTGCTTGGTCTTTTGCCTAATCTGTCATTGCTATGGAGATTTAACCTGTCTGGCTACAACCATGCTCACATACATACATAGTTGCTTTTTTCATTAGTTTTTTTTCATAGCAATTGGCACAACTCCTTTGTTTGTTCCTCCCATTCCTCTGGTAATTGTTTTACCTTTTTAGAAGTGGGTGAGTCCCTATAGTGTAATGGCTAAAGTGTTTGACAACAGTCTTGAAGTAAATGAGTTTAAACTCTAATCATATGATTACATTCTATTTCGTACTAATACTCTTTGAGAAGGTATGAATCCACTTATTTCCCTAGCTATGCATTAAATAGTACTACTGTTCTTATTCTAGGATACCTCTGGCATTAAATAAGTCACTAAGTTTGGTATGTCCTTTGGCAAATGAACCAAACGAAACCCTTTTAAGAGACACATGACAAATCTGTTACTTTGTTAAGTAGCAGGATACTGATTTTCAAAGTATACTTGCCAGGTTCTGATGGTTTTTGTGTTATTCAATGACTAAAATTTTTTTGTGTTTTTTGTGTTATTCAATGACTAAAATTTGCAAAAGGACAATATGTCTAAATGATTGGAATTAAGGAGAAACTGGTGCTCAAATTGAGGCAATATTAAAAACTGTTTACATAATGACTAATACACATTTGATTTTATTACAAAAAATTAGCTTATTATATTAGGCATATATTTTTGTTGGGTGCCAAGTGTCGTGGACTCTCATTCTCAGGCAATCATTTTTCTTTAAACAATGTTGTAGATTTATCAAAAGAAGCCAAGGTATAATAACAAAAAATACCCAACTACAAATAGTTAATTAGTAATCTTAGATATGCATTTTACGTTTTGGTAAAATGCATATCTAAGATTACTAATTAGATATTAGATAATGTTGGTAAGTTGGTTGGTTGTTTGGGCTTTATGGCATTTCAACCTTTGTAGGTTATTTAACACCAAATCCATTTTTACGCAAATAGTCAGTTCTATTTCAAACAATTCAGTTTAGCACGAGTACATAGTTTAATTGCCAAAAACATTTCTATTTCAAGCTATTCAGTTTTTTCAAACAGTTCTAATTCAGTTTAGTATAAGTACAGATTTTGTTTATGACATTCATTGCTGGGGTCTTACCCCACTGTAGAAGTGCAGTTGGTGTATTCTACAGCCCCACCCAACTTGGCAAAGATAATGTTGGGTGGGAGTCCTCATGGTATAATGACTAAAGTGCTTAATTACGACATTGTAGTAAGTGAGTTTGAATTCCATTCACACTATTATGTTCGCTTTCAGATTAGAAAATTTATGAACCTTTTTATTTCCCCAGCCATTGGTTAAATAGTATCACTGCTGCTCTTCTGTAAGGATGGCTTTGGTATTAGATAACTCACAAAATTTGATATGTCAATAAACAAAGAAACCAAATCAAAGATCATGTTGGGATGCCATGCTGCATAACTTGGCAGTGCAATCTCATTTCCAAGTAACATTGTACAGGTTGGACTATGTTGCATGGTACCAGCAGTACAGAACAATCTTTGATATTATTGAATGCATAAGATGAAATGTCTTCACAAGACTAAAAGGCTTTATTTGACCTGCTACTTACTCATAGCTGAAAGGAGAAGTATATTTGTGTATTTTTCAAGAATATTAGTTTAAAGAACAATTAATTACATGGACAAATGGGATCGGTGAACAAACTGGAACAATTTATGCAGAGAAATGCCCCCAGCTATAGGTGAGCAGAAGGGCAAGTCAAACCATGTAACTTTGTTTAATGCAGTCCATCTTTAGTAATCAACAATATGTCAGGGATAGTTTTTAGTTGCTGATACCATGTAACTCAATGGTGTAATGGTTATCATCGTAGGAAATGGACACAGCAATACAAGTTCAAATCCTGGGTGAGTCTGATTGCATATCACATAGCACTAATACCCTTGGGAAAGGTATGAATCCAATTATTCTCCCTCCAGCTATGGGTAAATAGTAGGGCAGACTAGGTTCTTCAGCCTTGATGAGGCAACTAGTCTAGGAGAAGGAAAACTCTGAATTCAAACCTGTTAAACTTTGCTTAAAAACAGACCTTGTGTCATATCCTGCCTGAGCGGAGGGGTTGGTAAATATGGATACCATGTAACTCAATACAGCCTGTCCTTTGTTATTGAATCCCTTACTGCAAAATGTGTTTTAGACAAATATACTTCGAATGATTTGATAATGTTTTGCTAAGTATCCCAGAACAGTGAGCTTAAGTTTGAACTCAAGTCACCAATTCCATATTTTGTACCGTTAACCACTGAGTCATCCATGATTTCCTTTTAGATATAATGGGTTTTAAATGCACATGATTTAGTTGTCTATTTATCAGCTAAGAACTTTTTGAGTTATCATATTTACAAAATTTAGTTTAAAGAACCAGTCAAAGTATTCCCCCACCATGCCTAATAAATTCATATCCAAAAGAATAAATTGATCTATGTAAGAAAAAAATCAGTTCTCCATAATTTCAACAGGTTTTCCAGCATATATCACTGTTTTCAATGCAAACAACAGACCTTGGTATGGAGGAAGCATAGAATTTAAATCACATTTTGTAAATCATTTTAAAACAAATTTTGAAATATCACCATTTCTGACTTAAACATAAATGCTTTAAAATGAAGAAGAAGAAGAAGAAGAAGAAGAAGAAGAAGAAGAAGAAGAAAGTCAGACAGAAAGATAAAATTTTCCACATTTTTATGATTAACTGCTGATATTTCTTCTTGTAGCCGTGAGGCTTACAAGTTATGACCAAATTTGCATATATTTCTTCTGCAAAATTAGTATTCACCAACATGCACCTTTAGTCACATGAGGTATTCTTCATTGAACGTTAGAGATAGGCAACAATTTTCTTTTTCATATTTTTTTTTTTACATCTAATGTCAGAGGAGGTTGCTTGAATATATTTCTCATTTTGAAAACTTTATTTCCTTCTCAGCTATTTGTTTTTCATTATCTTTATTTTATTGTTTGCAAAAAAATATTTCAAGAAGAGATCAAGGCAGGAGAAAATATCTTTGTAGGAGATATCAATTTTTGAATCCCTAATCTGATCTTCTTTCGTCTGTTATCCTGGAAGTGTTGCTTTGAGAGAAGTTTCTTTTATGTATTCCATACATCATCTCAACGTTGATCTGAATGCAATATGCATAATTGGGTAGACATATGCTTTACTACTCATTAAAATATCACATATAAAACTCTCTGCGTAGAAGATACATTTCTGCTTTCAATATATTTATGCGTCTATACTTATCAATTTTATTTGTACTATAACAGAATTTATTTCATAAAATGTTTGTATATATATATATATATATATATATATATATATATATGTGTGTGTGTGTGTGTGTGTGTGTGTGTGCATATATATGCATATATATATTTAGACATATACATTTATAAGCATTTATATCCTTTATATATATGCATGTACATGCATATATAGTTATTTATCTATATAGTAGGTTGAGTCTTTGTGGTTTAGAGGCGAATGTATGCAGCTGCAATATCATAGTAAGTGAATTCAAATTTCTGTCATGTTATTACATTCATTTGTAGACTAATAACCTTAGGAAAAGTATCAACCCTTTCATTCCCTCCCCCATTTATGGGCCACTACTGTTCTTCAACAAGGATGGCTTTGGCATTAAAAAACCCATGACAGTTGATATACTATTATACAAAGGAACCAATCCTATATAGTGGGAAGAAATTTTTTTCATTGTTTCTCAGTCCATTATACTTTTTAAGAAATAACTGATACTAAACTTTCATGCAGGACATTAACACAGTGAAATGCATTTTGATTTTTAATAAATTTCAGCAATACAGAACAGACAGTACACTTTGATGCAAGTATTAAGCCAACCCCAAGGCCAAGATGTGGCTCAAGGTCAATTTTTAAGTGCAATAGAGCTGATTTGAATTTTTTTTTTCTTTCCTGAGACGGGTTGCATAACCAAAGCTAAAAACTACTATTTACCCATAGTTAGGCATGGAGAACAGATGGATACATGCCTTTCCCAAGGGTATTCATGCTGAGTCTCATACAGAATTTGAACTTCTTTCTTATAACGATTACCTTTACACTATACATGCCTTTTATGTAAATATGCAAAAATTGTTACCTTGTTTTCCTAGAAATATTTTAGTTAATTTTATCCAAGTGAAAACTAATGAATATATATATATATATATATATATATATATATATATATATATATAGAGAGAGAGAGAGAGAGAGAGTGAGAAATATTGAAAAACAAAGTGATCCAAAGTGAAGAATTTCATATGGAAAAATGTTGAAGTTATAATGTTTCGGGTTTAAAAAGCCATCATTAGGTCTTACAAAAGATGTAATGAAGTGTATAAATAATCTCCTTTGTTTTCTTTTGTATTTTGTTAAGCATCCATTGATGATCTAATGACACTTCATAACATCTTTTTTTATGTCCTGATGATGTTTTATTAAAACCAAAACGTTATAACATTGACTTTCTTTCATGTTGAATTCTTCACTTTAGATTACTTTGTTTTTCTATATTTTTCTCCGCGTTATCAGATTATTTTCAATTATTTACTTATACATACATACATACATATATATATATATATATATATATATATATATATATATATATATATGATGCAAATGCAGCTGGGTTTGCATCAAAATTATGTAGCACACTCAAAAAAAAACAAAAATGGGTTTGAAATCATTTGTTGTATGCAGTGGTTTTTAACACTTCCTATTCAGTCCTAATTGAGTGACACAGAATATGCAACACAGTTGTAAATGATTTAGTAATAAGTCAGGTTTTTAATATTCAAATTCTGGTATGAGATCAAGGTTTATGAGTGACAGTAGACTGAATCTCTCTCTCTCGCTCTCTCTCTCTCTCTCTCTCTCTCTCTCTCTCTCTCTTCTAACTCTTCTTAGACTCTTTTCCAACCTTTTTTAAGCAATTTCTTTGAACTCTACCTATTTCTTAGTACACTCTTCTTAGACCCTCTTCTTAGACTCTTTCCAAACCATCTTTTCTGACTCTCTCTCTGAACCCTTTGTCTGAGATATTAAAAACTCCATTCTTATATTGACTCTCATGTCCAGCCAGCATTGGGGATAGGCTGGGTACATTATTTGCTCATCTTTAATGTCAATTTCTCATTATCCATTTTTCTTTAAAAAAACCTTTTCCAAATTTAGAGAATTGTCCAACCTCTTTTTGGCAGTCAAAGGGTTGGATCCACACTTTCGACTCCAGCCTTACTTTAATTTGTATCTCTCACACATTCTTGATATCAGCAGGGTCTTAGAGCTCCCTTGTTTCACTTGCTCTCTTTTTGGGTTAAAACATTTATTTTAAAAATTTATTTAAGATATTGACACTTATGATACACAAATCTGTTGAGAAAGGCTTTTTTTTTTTGGCAGTATAAGATATTTTCATCATCATCATGTCCTTTGACTCTCTCTCTTGCTATCCCTTTGCATCATTCATCATTACCAGCAGGTCCTCTTGACTGCATCCAGTGTCTACACAGAGCTTGCTCTCTCTGTATTCAAACTATCCCTCATTTCTGTGTGAACACAACTGTCTTTTTGTGACAAATCTGAATTTCAAAATGTATAGGTGAAGAGGAGTTGATAAAGATTATTGACAATATTTCCTGATTAGATCAGCCACCCAAACTTTTCTAATGCAACTAATTTTGTCTTTTCTGATTATCTATGAGACGATCCAGACCAACTTTTTTTTCTCTTTTAAATTTTAGTGATCCAAATAATATTAAGCAATTTTCTTATCAGACCTTCCACCCTAGACATTTTATTATGCAAACAACCTGTTCCCTTTCTGATAATTTTCATAAACATCCCAGATAGCCTGTCAACATGTAAAGCCTTTTTTTATCCAAATAATATTAAGCAATTAAGATTCCCTTATCAGAGTACAACTCTTACCTTTTTCACTTAGTCTGCTTGCTTTTAATTGATAAACCCCTCACCCAATTCCTGTGTCTCACACACACACATACACACACACACACACACACACACATATATAGAGAGAGAGAGAGACAGAGACAGAGACAGAGATCCTATTTACCCAACCTCTCCACTTGGGCAGGATATGACAAAAGGTCAATTTTTTAAGCAGAGTTTAACAGGTTTGAATTCAGAGTTTTCCTTCTCCTAGACTAGTTGCCTCACCAAGGCTGAAGAACCTAGTCTGTCCTACTATTTACCCATAGCTGGAGGGAGAATAATTGGATTCATACCTTTCCCAAGGGTATTAGTGCTACGTGAAATACAATCAGTCTCATTCAGGATTTGAACTTGTGTCGCAGAGTCCAATTCCTACGACGATAACCATTACACCACGGAGACAGAGATAAAGAGAGAAAGAGTGAGTGAGAGGGAGAAAAGGAGTGAGTCTATAAAGGACATGAATGGATTGAAATATCTATTTTAAAAATTTACTTAAGATATTCACATTTATGATGCAGAAATCTGTAGGGAAAAACTTATTTTTTTGGTTGCATCCGGTACTTTCATCATCATCATCATCTTGATAGTATAATGTCTCTTGAATCTCTCTCTCTCTCTTGCCATCCCTTTGCATCATTCATCATTTCTTGCAGGTCCTCCTGACTACATCTAGTGTCTGCCCAGAGCTGATGTATTTAAATCTTAACTGGTTGGCTTGCATTAGAGTGTCCATATTCAGGAATCCATAGGAGAACATCATTTATCAGTTCACCCTTACTTCTCCAGCAGTGCCTAACATGTCATGTTTCTCTAACTTAGAAGGTTTATCAGATAGAAAACAATTGGTCATACAGCTGCTGTTTTGTGGGGTACTGCTTCCAGGATTTCTTCAAAATAGCATGGAGCATTCTTATGTAGTTGCCATCAAGTTATTCTCCTAGTGTCATGTGAGACTCCATCGAGTAGTACTGACACGGCCACAGTTTAGAAGAAATTCTGTTTTATTTTATCTGAGAGATCAGATTTCTTTATGATTAACAGTCTATTAATAGCAGTTCACATCTTCCTTATATGTATGTTGGCATCATTTTCAGTTGATGAGATACTGCGTGTGCTCTGATCTACTAATTTCAGAGGTTTGTCATTTAATGTGGAAATGGCTCTTTCTTATTTAAAAGACATGAATTTTGTTTTTCTGAGTTCATATAGAGTCCAAAGGCTCTTACTGCTTCAGGAAATGTGCTCCAAAACTCTATGTGTTGTTACAGTAGATGTAGATATGTTGATATATATTTGTTATGATGCTGTCTGCTATCATGATGTATGCAATGAGACTTGGGTGACATAAATATGTTGGATACTATTGTTAAGAGGATAAATATGCTGACTAAGTAGTCACTATATACAGTGGTTTACCTTCATCACACTGCTGGCAAGTCTTGTATTTTGTTTATGTTATAAAGATTTCCTCTTCATTTCCAACCTCTGTTTTGGTAATTTTTCATTCAGTAACATTTTGTTTGGTTACAACAACTATACACATCATACATTCTCCAGTAAATTTCACATTTTGATCTTTTCGGGGACCAAAAATTTTATAACAGATCTCTGGAGATCTCTAATTGATTTGCTACCATTTTGAATAGCCTCAAAACAAACATTTTTCTAGGTCAAAATAATTTTTGCTATAAACCAATTCCAAAGAATGGAAAGTTTACTTTTATTAAAAACATTCTGAAAATAATCTATTTTGTTTTTCAAAAAAATCTCTTTCATTAAATGATCTTAATATATATATATATATATATATATATATTGGGGGTGCATGTCTCCATGTATACATTTGAATGTGGGGAAGGAATGCTTTGCAAGTATATTTTGCTATGAAAATTTTAACAGATGTAAGGTGAATAATAATACCATTGGATAGAAAAAGTATTCAGATTCAAAATTCTATTTTTCTTTATAATAATATTTATTGGTGATGCATTTTTCAACAGCATTTAAAAAGAACCAGCTCCAAAAGTAATGCCTCCTATTTTTATTTTGTTGAATTTTCCAACCTAAAAAGCATAATAATTTGCCTTTTGTGCTCTAGAAAAATGCCCTCTGACATGAAAGCAGAGACGTGTCATTGAATTTCTCCTGGCAGAAAAAAATGCTTTCAGTGACATTCACCAAGACCTGCAGAAAGTTTATGTGATCCAAACAGCAGAGGTGTACACAGTTAGCAGTAAGTACTATGTTTCAGCAGTGGTAACAGTAATGGGACTGATAAACCATATTTTGTCCAGCTGTTAATAAGAATAGCATTATAAATAAAGAGCACATTGATTAGCTTATCTTAACACTTTGGGCCATTGAAACATAGACTATGTGGACAACATTTTCAGGACAATGACACCATTATGATTTCTGTGAAAAAGTGGATAGTCTATATGTTATGGTAATTTACTCAAGCATGCATTAACTCTCCCAGCTATAGATAGATGCAGGTACTGCTCTTCTGGAGATGACACTATTCCAGCAGACAGCCTTGACAGTCAGACTAAACAGTTTAACTGGTAACCCTTTCATTATATATGTTTGTTATACTGTTTTTTGTTTACATATTTGTTTAACTCAATTCCTCTCTTGTGTCTTCATTTCTGGCCCCTAACAAGGCCACAACATTACACCAGTACACATTTTTAGAAATGTGGTTAGTAGTTTTTTTTAGTGAAGACTATATAGAAATATAGTGCTTTGAAAATATACCGTCCTAAATGATGCTCCAGGTATATGTTGTAGTTTCCAAAGAAATAACTAAGAGGCAGTACTTTTGGACCACTCCAGTATATGTAAAGATATGTGCATATGTGCGTGTGTGTGTGTGTGTGTGCGTGTGTGTGTGTGTGTGTGTGTGAATCCATAAAAAATTAAGCCATTGTTAACCTATAAAAAATTAACCCATTATTATTTATGTTAATTTGCAGGCTTATGTGACTGCATATTTGCAGCCTACAACAAAAAGTGCTCAATATCAAAAGATACAGCTACTATATGAATAAAAAGAAAAAAAAAAAAGAAAAAATTAACGGTCAATACTAAAACTTTCATGCAAGTGATAGCAATCATTATGTGATCGTAAAAGGGTAAGGAATTCATTTAGTTTTGTACTTTTTATTACTTACCATTGTTCATAGATTGTTATCAGTTGCATGAAATTTTTAATAACAAGTGCTTTTATTTCTTTAATTTTTATATTCCTATTCTATAATTCTGACATTGAAAAAAAAAATCCAGATGATACTTTGAAATATAACACAAACTGATTGATATCTGGGAAAAAAATTCCATAAAAAAAGAAGAGAGTAAAGACTCGTACTGTTTGAAAATAATCAACAAATAACATATCCCCTGTCAAAAGAAAAAAACACTGGCAGAATTCCTTAAGCTAAACATAAGAGTCTTCAATACACTAAGTAGTGCAAAATATGAATACCTACAGAGTTAGAAAAAATCAGGATGATTCAGACAGAATTGTCCTGATGATCCAATTAGGTAAAACCAAGGTAGGTCTTTTTTGGTTGATTATTTTCAAACAGTAAAAGTATCTTTAGTCTTTTCTTTTTTTTATGGAATTTTTTTTCTGACAGAACCATCCCGACGATCTAGCTTGGTGAAACCTTGGTAGATTTTTTCTGACAGTGTAGGTATTCATATATATATATAGGTGTTCTTGGTGTAAGGGTAATGGTTACCATCAAAGAAAATGAACATGGTGATAAGAGTTCAAATCCTGGATGAGGCTGTTTGCATTTCACATAGTGCTTATATCTTGGGAAAGGATGAATCCAGCTTTGGGTTAATTGTAGGTCAGACTGGGCTCTTTAATAATGGTATGGCTTATAAGAAGGAAATGGTTTATAAGAAGGAAAACTCAGAATTTGAATCTGTTAAACTCCACTTAAAATTGACCTTGTGTTGTATCCAGCTCATGTAAACGGGTTGAAAAATATGTTATATAAAGATTAAACCTCCCCCCATGGGGGTTGAGCACTCTGGTGAAGGAATTGTCAACCACTGTTCACATAATGCAAAGCTCTTCGAAAGAATTGAGCACTCAGGTAGCCGATAGGGTATAAAAATGTTAACAAACGGATGCTGCTGCTGCTGCTGTTGCAACATAAATACATTAAAAATTCCCTTAGCCAATATGGTACACTTGTTGGCTGAGCGGTCTGAGACTTAGTCTAATGTAAAGTTGGATGGGTTTTGATCCCGGCTTCGAGTGTCCTACGTGTCTAGCCACACTGAAGAGTTCTGATAGAACGAAACAGTCTGTCTGTGGATGACAATATATATATATATATATATATATATATATATTCAAGTGGTTCTTTTTATATGCATATCTTTGTATACTTTTTCAAGAGCCATATGTCTTCTCATATAGTTAAATTATATATAAATAAATATATATATCAAGCAGTGTCTCATCAACTGAAAAAGACATCGACACACGGCTAACGAAGGCATGGACAGCTATCAATAAGCTATCGGTCATATGGAAATCAGACCTGACCGATAAAATGAAACGCAGTTTCTTCCAAGCAGCGGTCGTGTCGATACTGCTGTATGGATGCACCACCTGGATGCTAACAAAACGGCTCGAAAAGAAGCTAGACGGCAACTACACAAGGATGTTGCGAGCAATATTAAACAAGTCCTGGTGGCAACACCCAACAAAGCACCAACTATACGGCCACCTGCCTCCCATCACGAAAATTATCCAAGTTAGACGAACCAGGCACGCAGGTCACTGCTGGAGGAGCAGAGATGAGCTCATAAATGATGTACTCCTATGGACCCCCACTTATGGCTGAGCAAAAGCAGGACAACCACCTCGAACATACATACAGCAGCTATGTGAAGATATGGGATGTAGTCTAGAAGACCTGCCGGGGGCGATGAACGATAGGGAAAAGTGGCGAGAGAGGGTCAGGGATATCCGTGCGAGCGGCATGACATGATGATGATGATGATCTCTTGCATATAGATTAAAACATATAAATGTAAATATACAAATTTCTATAAGTGTATGATATAAATATTTGTTATATTGTTCTCAGTTCATATACAGATACACATGCGCACATCTGTGTGTGTGTGACCATGCCTGTTTGAGTGGGCTATTTTATAAAGGATATTTTAACTGTGTGCCATAAAGGGCCAAAACTTTTTAACTACCTTTATAATGAATATTGTACTACAAGTTTAGAAATTTTCAGAATCTTAACAATTGGTCTTTGAGTGAAGCATTCTTTAAATAAGATTTCAGTGTTTAGCTCTAAGCCATTTTGAGAAAATTACTTCCAAATTTAAAAAATGAAAACAAAAACTTATGAAAAATACTGTAGTAAGCGCACAATTTTTTTTCTTCAAACGGAGACAGCTATGTTTTGGCCAAAATGAGTGTTTTGATAAACAGTAACTAGTTTTATCCCATTAGTCAGTTAGAACCTTTATTAACATTTAACTCATTTGAAAATTTTGATAATCTCAAAAAATCTACTGAAGGGTTAATGGTGAAAACAAAATGTAAGGTCTCTCGTACAAAATATTCATAGTTAAATGAAATATATTGTTGACACTCAAGGTAAAATTTGAAGTTTTTGACAGTAAGAGAAGTGTGTATATAAGAAGAAAGCTTAGAGAAAGACAGAAAAATAAAAGCAAAGACGCTTACTTTGAAAAATAGAAAAATATCTCATTTAGGTGGCTTCAAAAAAAACATAGAGTGGTCACAAAACCTTTTGTCTGTAGTATATATATATATATATATATATATATATATTTTTTAAATGAATAGGTCCACGAAGAGATTTGTATTTTTTAAGATTTATTTATCTATTTCATTAAATCTTTAAAAAATACAAATCTCTTCATGAACCCATTCATTCTAAAATATTTCTTTCTCTCTTTGGACCTGCAACAAATTTTTTTACACACACTCACACACACACACACACACACACACACACACACACACACACACACATATATATATATATATATATATGAATTAATAATACAGTTTAATATATTTATAAATAAAGAATACTCAGTATTGGTTATTGAGCAAATATGGCTTTAAGTTAGAATAGTGTACACCATCTTGGACTGATGATTGCATAGGCAAGAAACTAACAGTCACCAAGCATCATTGAGTTAGATCCCTATCTATCTATCTATCTATCTATCTATCTATCTTTATCTCTCTCTCTCTCTCTATATATATATATATATATATATATTAAGTATAGAAAATAATGTTCATTATAATAAAATGAACATTACTTTCTATACTTAATATATATATATATATATATATATATATATATATATATAGAGAGAGAGAGAGAGACAGACAGACAGACAGACAGACAGACAGACAGACAGATAGATAGAGATCTAAGTTTTAGAATAGTGTAGACTGTGAGTCAATGATGCTTGGTGACTGTTAGTTTCTTGCCTATGCAATCATACTTTCAAATGTACAAGTAATTATTATTTTCAAAATACCTCATGCACATACACATACACAGACACTCAGACTTAGACACACACACACAGACACACACACACACATATATATATATATAAGCAGATGCTGAAAAGTTATTGGTCAAGAAGAGAATGACTTACAGCCATATTCATTTCACAGTTCAGCACATTATCATATATTTATCAAACTTCTTTAACCTTCTTGCCTTGACTAAAACTTTCCAATATTCCATCATATATGTATTTGTTTATATGCTTATCTTATTTGTTACCTCCCAACTTCGTATATGCATTCATCTTATGAATATGATTGATTATAGAAAGTAAGTTGATATGAAATATAAGTTGAATCCAGCAATTCTATTATACTTTGGGCTAAAATGTTTTCATGTAAACTTTTCAATGATTACATATAATCATCGAATCAATTCAATGCATTTTCTTGTTGTCATGATAACTACAAGGCCATCTTCATCTCAGCTTGACCAACATTAATGGTATCATTTAATTGATTACTTTAACCTATTTTTCTGTAGAAATAGGAATATATTCTCAGACTAATATCTTTTTTCTTTACCTTAGATAAACTGTAAATAGACTAAATTAAGCCTGAGGAACTTTTTAGACCATCAAAAGAAAATTAATAATGATTTTAAAATAAGCTATTATCAGCAACTTCTTTCTTGAAAAATAGAGACTTTGCTTGTTCAAATATGTACATCCTATAATTTTATAGAATCTATGAGCATTCCCAGAAATGTCTAGTCAGCAACAAGCTGAACTGTGTTTTTTTAATTTCTTAAAACTGCCGCACCACTAAGGATTTTGAGTTGGAAGAATCCAAATTAATTTACTAGTTTGTCAAATCTTCCCAAAAGCAATGGAATTCACCTTTCCAATCTTTTTGAGTTGCATGCATAAAAGAATCAGAATGTTACTCTTCAGATTCATCAAGTAAAATCTCTACAAAACTAGGGGTCAACTTATTTGACAGGGCTAAAATCCAAACTTTTACCACTAGTTGAACACTTCCATATGAGTCCACCCCGAGTTTTGTAGGTTTTTTTAGGCTTAAATGCAGTCAGCTATGATAGGTATCGGTTTAGTTTGGTTTGTTTTTTTGCTTGTTTTGCTTTATTTTTTCAATTCAAATGGTTTGAAGACAAATTATTAAAAAGTCAGTAGCATTATTTTATGAATTGACCTTTATTTAGAGAGATACATTTTCTTGAAAAACGAAAGGAAATTTCATCACAAAATGATTTAACTGATTAAATGATTAACACATAATAGCGCCAACAAGTCACATATTGCATTTGATAATATATATTTATTTACTCAGTACCTTTGACACAAGCAGAATAGATACAAGGTCAATTTCTAAGTGGACTATAGCTGGTTTGAATTAAGAATTTCTTTCTTCTAGACTGGTTGCCTAAAGTTCCAAAGTTGGTTCTAAATCATGGATATACATCAGGGTGAGTGCATGATAAAAATTAAACAAAAAATGTCTGTGACCAGCATTGTTCTTTCATTTTTTATGCATTTCTTCAAGTTAATTTCCATAGCAGAGTGAATTCTTTGAAATCATGAACATACATTTAGACACCAAAATAATAAATTTTATGTGAATTAGAAGCAGAAACAAAATCATATTGGCTTTGATGGTACCTTCATTTTTAGAGAAAAAGTTGTATTTACATGTTAAGTTCAAAGATTATTTATTGAAAATTGTCTGTTCACCCAGATGTCTACCCGAGATTTTTCTGAACTTAAGATATGCTTGGTGAATCTGAAGAGTAAAATTTTGCCTCTTTTATGCATCTAAACCATCTCCCAGTTCACTGATTATTACTAAATATCCCTTTCATAAATAAATTTTTAATGAATCTATATACACAACATCTCATTATAAAAGGAACACAGGATTTATGCTAGTATATTGTTGCTCACTCTTTGGATTTATTTTATCATTCCCCTCTTATCCTACCACATGCCTAGTGGTTTATCATGATATAGATAAAAGATGGAGACTGCTATCCTATCTCAGAAAAACTGCCTATAATTATATAATGAATTTAATATCTTTGATGTATAGGTTGAACTTATCAACTATATCAAGGAATATTAAAAGCACCCTGTCCTGAGTTCAGCATAAAATAACCCTGCAAGAGTTGGCATAGTGTTAAACTAATCAATCAACAACATAAAAGACCCATAGTTTTTACCATTTGAAAAAATACAGTTGCTATCATTTTTACCATCATTATAAATTTCATTTTTTTAATCACTTTCATCTTTAGAACTTTAGTTATAAACTAAATATTATTGTTCCATTCATGATAATTCTTTAAATTTTTACCCCTTGATTTCACAAAATGTCTGATGAGGCAATTTTTCAACAGAAAGTCTACTAAAAAGGACGATCAAAATTCTTCACATATGAACACTAATAAAAATGTTTCTAGTAAAGAAAAAAATCTTGAAATGCATAGCTCAGCACTGCATTATACACAAACTGTCAAGTTTTACAAAAACCTGATATAGACTGATGATCTGGGCTGTTCATGGAGAAAAATACCTTCCTATATGTTGAAGAAAACTTATAAGTACTTTTAGATTATGAAAATGCACTAATGTGTCATCAGCTGTAGATGAGTTTTATGCAACAAGTCCTCAAGATATTTTGAGGCTTCCTCTCTTCTAAAATAGTTGAGAAATGCTGAGGTTATGTAACAGAAACATGATGGGCCTCACCAAGTGATGCCATTACACTTAAAATGGTATGAAGGAACCAAAATCTTGCCAAACGTAAAGAATAACTTTTCATCAGAAGACTTTACTCAGATATGATTTTCTTCTTGTTCCTATTGGTCCATTTCTCATGGATGATGACTATCTTGTCTAAAATGACATTTTCTGAGTCAACCCAGAAAAGAAACACAAGTGTTTATCAAGTAACTTATGTTAAATTTACATAAATTTACAATAAATCCTATTTTCAGACCTTGTGACATTCTCTAGGTCTTGTAAAGGTTATAAGTTGTACAGTGGTCCAGATGAATTCTTTTCTTGTCAGCTAACCACAAGCAACTTATGGAAAAGGGTAAGCCTACTTCTGATCAATAGATGGAAGTTTGATTCAACATTTGGTAGCCAACGATAGTGAGTTCAATCCTTCAGAGAATTAGCATAAACAATCTTCACAAAACTCATATGAAAAGTAGAAGAGTATAGTTGACATTATTGTTAACTCATTGAGCAAGTAAAGAGCAGTGTAAACACGGAAGAGACTTCTAAGATTTTCCTAACATTTTATAAAAGATTCCACTGTGAACTTTCAAATCAAACCTAATAGAAAAATGTGTTTATTTTATATTGATAAATTTGGCTTCTTTTTAAAGTAGAATAAATTGTCTTAATTCTTATTGAGAAAAAGTTAGAATTGTATAAAATTGCTTTAGGAACAACTTTCTACTAATTAATTTTTACTTTATGTACAGAGGTTGTTACTTCTCTCGATAAATAATTACTAAAAGTGGCACAATGCCTAAAGAGATTGATATTGTGTCAGAATATGCTTATCTTAATAAACATCTGTATCAGGTGGTTCACCTAACTAGCTAATTTTACCTGTTTACCTATATTCTAAAATCAATCTATCTCTTCATATCCATGAAGCTGTTTACCAATTTATTCATACTTATGTATATCTAAATTTGTTAACTTGTACAAGTATGTATATATTGATATTTGTCTATCATAGTCAGATAATCTATGTCTCTTTATATTTGTTTTTAACAAGGCATCCCTCTCAGTATTTTTATCTATCAAGCTATGTATATTTGCATATGTGTAAAACTTTGTATCTAAAAACTGACTTGTCTCAAAACTACAACAGTTTATCAATATATAATTATCTCAGTTGGTTCATCTTTCCTTGTCCCTCATTATCTATCTATCTATCAATCTGTCAATCTATCTTGTTTTTCTTTCTTTCTTTCTTTCTTTATTTCTTTGTATCTATCTTGGTTTTCTTTCTTTCTTTCTTTCTTTCTTTCTTTCTTTCTTTCTTTCTACACAGACATGAATTATGTAATTTTTATCAATCTATCTATGTGCAGCTACAAGTGATTAAAAAAGTATAAAGACTGAAACTCTAAATCTATTTAATCTAAAAAAATATTTTTGGAATTTAAATAAAGACATATGTACAGCTTAGCAACTTAAATAATAAAGTTATGATGTCTAGATAAAGTCTAGTCATCATGCTGATGAATTAGTGTCAATTTGAAAAAGAAAATTATCAAGTCAGTCACAGTACTTTTTAAGCTAAATGGTTTTGGTAAAAAATACATTATACAAGTGCTTTACCCTCTTTACTTACCAAAACTAACTCAGAGTGGCTTTTTCTTGTTTCTGAAACTAAAAATTCTTCACAAGCCTAAGATTTAAGGATGTGAGAACTTTAAAAGAAATGGCAGAGGCAGAGATTCCTACCCTATTAAAAGAAGAATATCATAGGTGCTTTGACCAATGGTAAATTAGCCGGAATAAATATGTTGAATTCCAGAAAGACTATTTTGAAGAAAATTAATATTTCAGTCACTGTTCATTTCTGTCTAGGAAAATACATCTTCAGTCTTGATCCTTTTTGAACACACTATCTATCTATCTATCTATCTATCCTCTTTTTTTTTCTTCTGACTCTGCTTTAAAGTTTTCTGTATAACTATCTATCAAGTGGTTGCTTTCATAGCCTGGAGGAACACCAAACCATGGTTTCCACCCTTATTCATTCTTTCTTTTTCTTATTTTCTTAATGCTCCAATATGGCTATCCACTTAGGAAACTTGTCAACAATCAAGTCTAATAGGATAAGTCAAGACGATCTAATCAGCTCAATAATTGAGCTTATTCCCTGCAGGGAAATTTTAACCTAAGTTAGCCTCTAGCAATGTTGCGCATGTTTCTCTGTTAACATATGCTAAAGGCTGCCATCTTTCTTGTCGTGTATTTGCTACCTTACTGATCTACTCTAAAGGTTATCATTTTCACTTCCATTTATTTTCCCTTTTCTATGAATGCCATTCTATCGCTCTTCTGTTGTGTCAGCAGATGTTCTTTTCAAGACAGGAAATCTTTTTTCAGGGACATGTGAGGCAACTGTCTCTTCTGAGATCAAGTCATAATACCATTGTTATTTTAATCTGGCACCCAACTGCTTCGATCTAACTTCATGCCTTGTACTTCAGAGTTGGCTCAGCTTGATATCTTTTTTTCTGAATATCCAATCAAGTTCACCAGCTTGATTATTCCTATTTGAATTAAAAGTTACTTAAATTTGTGATGATGACTTTTACATCTTGTGATGGGTCTTTATCAGCAACTAGCAATATTTAGCATTGATTCCTATAGAAAGTGTTTATAATTTTTGACAAAACTTTGGATAAAACATATTGTTACAGCTTTTTACATCTATAATTACCTTCTTAGTGATTCAATTTCTTTGCTGCCTAAGTTAGTAAAGTTGGCGACCATAGTCAAGGGCAACCAGAAGGCTCCCTTTTCAATAGCTACTACACCGAGGTGTAAGGGATAGTGCAACTCCTTTCCCTGGATTGCTCCACTTTACCCTTGATACATACCTTATAATGCTGAGTGTTAAGCAAGGAGGCATCAAGTACCATTTTTTAAGTCTTTGGTATGACTCGACCTGGGATTGAACCCTGGTCTCCTGGACCATTGGTGAACACTCTCTCGATTTATATATTCACTCAGACACCTACACCACTTACCTATGCACCCGTATATAAACACCATTGAGGAAAAAGTGTATATTCTCTAAATATTTTATTTATAATAACCACATTCTCTTACTAGTATCTGCTTCAATTCTGATGTCACTGACAATACCGTTCTTCCTGATTTTCAAATAATATTGGCAGTAAAATTGTAAATAATTTATTTCTTTTGTAAAGTTAAAAGCAATTTTTTTAATGGTTAAATCTTTTAGACACACACCCCCTCAACCCCCCACATTTACGTTCATGCACCTCCCCACGCATATATATATATATATATATATATATATATATATATATATATACTATGCTTGTAAATACCTATTTATTGTTTATGTGCACTTATAAATATACATTACAGTAGTTATTGTGAAATTAAATGCATTAAAAAAGTCTAAGAGAATAAGAAAAGACAGAAATATTGCTTAAATATGCTGGGGGTGTAGAAAAAAGAAGGTGGGCAAGAGGGAGGAAAAGGTTAGGGAGAAGAGAAAAGGAAGTAAAAGAAGATAGGAGCAGAGGGATTAGAGCTTAGGTAACAGCACAATCACTTGGCAGGTATATATGTTATATAAACTTTTGAAACATTAAAAGTTCTTTTCTATCATTTTAACAGATATTTATCTCAATTTCTGAGTGTACTTTTAGCTGATAATCAAATTTTATATCTATTCCAAGATATGTCATAAATTTTTTAAGTGCATTATTCTTAATTCTCTATATATTGTACCAGCAAACCAGAGAGTGAAAGGGAAATAAGGTAGAAAGATAAAAAAAATGCCAAGACCTTACCAGAGAGCTGAAAAAACTGTGAAATATGAAAGTGACAGTGAAACCAATCATAGTTGAAGGTCCAGGGAAAATACCTCAGAACCTGGGAAAGAGACTTGATGAACAGGGGATTAGAGGAAGAACTGAATCCATCCAGACCACAGCACAGCTATAATCAGCAAGGATACTTAGAAGAGTCTTAGAAATTTGAAAAAACATGCTGTTATTCAAACTCCAGTGAAAAACCATCAGTTTGAAATCTCTTCTAAAACCAAGCCCTAAGGACCAATCATATCTAAGCAAGAATAGATAAGACACAACAAAATAGCAAATGTAGGTTATATGATGATAGAGACAAAAGGATTAGCTACATAATAAGTGAATGCAGCAAATTAGCACAAAAAGAGTATAAGACTATACATGACTGGGTAAGCAAAGTGATCCACAGGGAATTGTGCAAGAAATTGAAATTTTACCATACGAACAAATATTATATGTACAACCCAGAATCCTTCCTGGAGAATGAGATGAACACACTTCTCTTGGATTTTGAGATACAAATGGATCATATAATCTTGGCCAGACCTAGAAATAGTCAACAAAAAAAGAGAACCTGCCAAATAGTGGACTTTGCCATTCCAGCATACCACAGAGTAAAATTGAAAGCAGAAAGAAAGATAAATACCTGGACCTTGCTAGGGAACTGAAGAAACTATGGAACATGAAAGTGACAGTGATACCAATTGTAATTAATGTGCTTGGTACAGTCACCAAAAGACTTGCTAAAGAGACTGGAGGAATCGGAAAAAATAGCAGCTGATGCAGGTGTGAAGAACTCTAAAAAGAGTAAAATAATAATAATAATAAAAGGAAATCTTAAGAGAGAAATGGAATCTCTCCTCATAGCAGCACAGGACAACGCCATAAGGACCAATCATATCAAAGTGAGAATAGATAAGATGCAACAAAACAGTAAATGTAGGCTGTGCAGTGACAGAAACGAAACAATCAATCACATAATAAGCGAATGCAGCAAATTAGCACAGAAGGAGTATAAGGCGAGACACGACTGGGTCAGCAAGGTGATCCACTGGGAAATGTGCAAGAAATTTAGATTTGACCATACTAACAAATGGTATATGCACAACCCAGCACCTGTCCTAGAAAATAAACTCCTTTGGGACTTTAACATACAAACGGATCTCCTAATCCTGGCCAGAAGACCAGACCTTATAATAATCAACAAAAAAAAAGAATTTGCAAAATTGTTGACTTTTCTGTCCCAGGGGACCACACAATAAATCTGCAGGAATGTGAAAAGAAAGATAAGTATGTCGACCTTGCTAGAGCATTAAAAAAGCTGTGGAACATGAAAGTGACGATTGTGCCAATTGTGATAGTGCTTTTAGCACAATAACTAAAGGATTATTAAAAGGCCTGGAGGACTTGGAAGTTGGCAGACAGGTGGAGACTATCCAAATGACAGCATTGCTGAGAATGGCCAGAATCCTGAGATGAGTTCTGGAGACTTGAGGAGACTTGCTGTCCCTCAAACTCCAGTGAAAAACCATCAGCTAAAACTGATGTGAAAAACTCTAAAGGAGTAAAAAAAAAATTATAATGATAATAGAAAGGATGAAAACCATCCAGACCACAACATTGTTAAGATCATCTAGAATACTGAGAAGAGTCCTGGAGATCTGAAGAGCTATTATTCAGACTCCAGTGAAAAACTACCAGCTAGGGCTCTTGTGAAAAACTTGCAAGGAGTGAAATAATAGTAATGATGAAGAAAAGGAGGAGAAAAAAATAGAGGATAAAACAGACAATAAAATGATATCACAAGACATCCTTTCTCTCAAAAGAAGTAAATGTTTCATGCCATAATAAAAAGTAGTTTGTCATAATCAAGGCAGGGAAAAAAGTAATTTTCCATTATGTTGGACATAATGAAAAGAATCCTGGAATGTATTTCAAACAATTTAATATCAAGTCATTAATTGCTTTTTTTTTTCCTCCATGAAACTGACCTTACTTCTTGTCCAAACAACATATAACTCAACACAAAAGTCAAGTCACTCATTTTGTATTGTATGTTTTTGACCCTATTGTCTGAGTTCTCTTCATGTTAGCTCATGAGTTTGCACCAGTTGACCAGTATTTAACAGTGGATGCTTTAACAATATTTCTCCTCTTGCTCACCTTCATTATCTTTGTCCTCCTTCTGAGACATTTTATTGGTTTCATTCAATAAGGGAAGCTTCTGTCTTGCACAATCAGGCTTAAAAGAAAGAAAGCTGAATGCATAAGAAAATAGATTCAGGAAAGGGGAAAAACAGACAAGAGAGAGTAGAATATAGACTTTAGATGTAATAGGCAGAATCTTAAAGAAAGACAACCTATAACTGCAGGTTCTTGTGGTGGCCACTGCCTTTGCATACAAGATCTGTTTAATCTCTTAGTCACATTGCATTTACAACTTCATTTCCTGTCCAAAAGAACATGAAGACCTGAAGAAGAATATAAACTAGACAAGAAAGCTAAGGTGCCAGTAGAAATGTAATAAAAGGAATGAATTTCTCTGTATCCTCATTATTACTGATGCTATCCTTAGTCTACAGAAAAGAGGCTTATTAGAAAGGTTTGAGATTGTTGAAAGAAAATTCAAGTCCATACATAATACCATATTCCCTCAACAAATTTCTAAGTGGTAATTTCTAATTTACAAAAAGTTACATATATATATATATATATATATATATAGAGAGAGAGAGAGAGAGAAAGGGAGGGATAGGGAGAGAGAGTGAAATTAATGGATATATGAATGATTTAATTAAAAAGTTGGTATATGCAATCAAGTGCTGCTACTTGAAGTTTCATGTAGTTATAACACTACAATCAGCAGTGAATGAAAATATTGTCTAATGATTGTAGAATATAAAATTTTTAGTTACAGCATTTTATTGCATGAGCAACTTTTTTAATTTAACCCTTTAGATTTTATTCCAGTTCTGGATGAAATTTGAATCCTTGTTGGTTTTGCCCCCCCCATATATATATATATATATATATATATATATATATATATATATATATATATATATATCTGTAATATGAATTGGAAAGAATGAGGCAGGTCACTCTTGGCAGCCTGTTGAAATAAATTTATCATAGCATAATGACAGTCCATTGACTTTTCTTTCCAATTTATATTACAGATATATTTGCTCTGGATGAGATTTTTATCCATTTTTATAATCCTATATCGATAGTCATACATTGAGCACTCCTGGAGAATTATATGAAACCTATCATATATATTCTCAATCTGAATAATTCCAAACTCATTGTCTCTGGACATTTATTTTATATATATATATATATATATATATATATATATATATATATATATATATATATATACACATTTTGTTTAAAAAACAAGAAATATAATATATATATATATATATATATATATATATATATATATATATATATATATATATATGGGTAAATAGTAGGACAGACTAGGTTCTTCAGCCTTGGTGAGGCAACTAGTCTAAGAGAAGGAAAACTCTGAATCCAAACCTGTTAAACTCCACTTAAAAACTAACTTAGTATCATATCCTGCCAGAGCGGAGAGGTTGGTAAATGTATATATATATATATATATATATATATATATATATATATATATATAATTTTCTATATAAATAAAGAATACTCAGAGCTAAATATTGGTGATAGAGCACGTATGTCTAAGTTAGCTCAGGAACAATCCAAGAGTCAGTAAACCAATAACCACATAAGTGAGAAAATGTCTGTCACCAAGAACTGTTGATGCTTTGTCTATACGTATGTACATATGCTAACTCAATACAATATTAAAAATGGGGGTGTCCTCGTGGTGTTATGGTTAAAGTGATGGACTGCAGAATCGTAGTACGCGAGTTCGTACTCCAGTTGCACTATTACGTTCACTTTCGGGCAAATACCTTTGGAAAGGTATGAACCCCTTATCCTCCCAGCTATGGGTTAAATAGTACCATTACTGTTCTTCTAGGAGAATAGATTTGGCATTAAATAACCTAAAAAGAGTTGATATGCCATTAAAAAAACAAAGAAACCAAACTAATATTAAAAATGAATAAAATCATTTAACTCAAAACCTTCTGATCTTCAAAACGTGTTAGTAACTAATTATGAATATTGCAGTTATCAAATATCAACAATACCCTGATATATATATATATATATATATATATATATATATATATATATATATATATATAAATGCTTTACTTTTCCAGATTTTTGTGCCTAAAAGTTTGTGGTGTATATTATACAAGAGAACTATATAAATAACTTCTTTTTCCAACCATGTACTTTACCATAATCAGGACAGGTTGACTGAAAGTAAATTATATCAATAACCCAAACTTAAGTATTTTATACCATTACAGAGAACTATCTACTGGAATGTGTGTTTATCTATAATATTTTTCTTCTAATATGAGCCTATTTTAGTGTGAACCTATCTGTATATTTCCTCTAAATACTGTGCAAATTTTGTTTTTTAAGACGTAATGTAAACTATATAAATACTTATTTTTAGTTCGTAGGAACCAATAAAATGTTGAATAAATAATAAATTTGGGTTGAATTTAGCCGCTATAAATTCTGAAAAATCAGTTTGTATTATACACAAGAATTTTTTGCTCAGAATTTTGTAGTCCTAAGTTAGGGGTGCATGTCATACATAACAGCATCTTATAGACAAATACTTGTTGTATGTATATTCCTGATTATAAAACATCCATAGATATGAAACTATATCACATGACCAAAATTTAGTCTGGTATTATTTGTCATAATAACTCTTCAGCCTCATTCTTCATATTAGTTCTGATTCTTTTATTTTAAAGTAAAGTTTTCTTTGAGAATTCAGTGATTTTAAGTTTCTCTTTTCATTACAAATTGCACCTTCTGGAACCCTTAGTACCAGACTGTCATTTATCATTTCTATTCTCATTGAGTATCACGTCTCTTCCTCAACAAGTCTTTTTTTATTTGGATAATGATGAAAACTATAACAAAGCCTGTCTAGTAAATAAAAACTAATTTTTTCTCTGAAAAGTTTAAAACTTTTTTTAAATATCCAACATATCCATATTACAGAAGTGAGAAAAAGCCTTTGGAAAAACTAGAAGAAATAGCACTTTGGCCGTGGTTACTGAAACAAGGGATCCCATTTACTTTTATCTAATGCATTTTCATTGTAAGAGACAGAGTTTAAGCAGAGAAACATAGAACTTTTCCCATGCATGCTGTCAAAGTGTCAACTCGTACTAAAATTATTGTGACAACTTACCCCCATGTGGCTACATGTAATAAATTTAGAAATAACCCAAGATTGCAACAATGCATAGGGTGGTTTCTTCACTGCAGAAAAATATTGTTTTGAGAAGTAATTACATTTTCATTTTATATGTGATATTATGGGATAATAATGACATTACTGAGAGATAGAAATGAATGAATATTCTCATAACTGAGATGGTAATTTATTTGTACAAGGGTCTCTTCAATAAGTCTGCCAAATAGTTATTTGATGAATTCTAGTCAGAAATTTTCATTGTATAATATTTGATGTGTGAGATTAGTAATGACAAGGGAATTTAATGAAACGAAAAACAGATTGTGTTGAAGATTAAACATTTATTTAGTAAAATAAATCTTTTATTCGCATCATTAGTCTATGAAAATCTATATACCTGTGGCCATGTGTGTGCACATGTGTATGTGTGTGTGTGTGAGAGTCAGTGTTTGTGTATAGGAATTTGTGTATAAACATACATCTGACAAAAAGATACTTTTTTCATTATTAGGCAATATATATATATATATATATAATCTATGCATACTGTGAATAAAAAAAAGCTTTCTTTATCACCTGCTAACCATGAAAACATGAATCTGATGTTGCAACTGATATGTTTCCATTTTAAAACATTAACATAGAAATAGCTCTATCTTGAATATTGGGCAATGTTATGGAAAAGTCTGCTTAACAAATATAAGTTGATCTTTATATTTTCCAAAATATATATATAAAGTTCTTAAGAAGAATCAAAATGGTTTTTGGAGAAATGGATCCACAACATCACAAATTCTGACAATACATAAAATTTTAGAAGGGGTTCATGCAAAAAATATTTAGGTGACACTCTTATTTATAGATTTCTCAAAACATTTGACTCCATACACAGAGGGAAGATGGAGCAAATACTTTTAGCCTTACCAAAGAAGCCATCACAGCTATAAGATGCTCTATAAAATCTTACTGTAAAAGTTCGCCCACCAGATGGAGACACAAACTTCTTTAACATTGTTGCAGGTGGTCTACAAGAGGATACGTTAGCCCTATACCAGTTCATAATCTGCCAAGACACCGTTCTGTGGATGTCAATAGACTTAATGAAAGAAAATGGCTTTACACTGGAAAAGGCAAGAAGCAGACTTTACCCAGCACAAAATATTATGGATCCGGACTACACTGATGACGTAGAGAACTCTTGCAAATACATCTGCTCCAGCTAAATCCCTGCTGCCTAGTCTGGAGAAAGCAGCAGGTGGCATAAGCTTTAATCAAAATCAAAGAGGAGACATCTCCACCCTAACACGTGGTTCCTTGAAACTATTGGACAAATTCACCAACCTCAGAAGCAGCATCTCATCAACAGAATGACATCAATGTGCAATTAGCGAAGGCATGGTCAGCAATTGATTGGTTATCAGTCATATGGAAGTCAGACTTATCTGATAAAATAAAATGCAATTTTTTCCAAGCTGCAGTCACGTCCATATTACTATATGGATGCACCACATAGATGCTGACTGAGTGCATAGAGAAAAAGCTTAACAGCAATTGCACAAGAATGCTATGAGCTATATTCAACAAATCCTGGAAGCAACATTTCACAAAACAGCAGCTGTACGGCCACCTACCTCCCATCTCAAAAACCATTCAAATCAGAAAAACAAGACAAGCAGGACACTGCCGGAGAAGTAAGGGTGAACTCATAGGCAATGTTCACCTGTGGACCACTTCACACAGACAAGTAGGTGATGGACAACCAGCCAGAACTTATATCCGGTGGACCATTTCACACGGACAAGAAGGTGATGGACGACCAGCCAGAACTTATCTACAACTCTGTACAGACACAGAATGTAGTCTGAGGATGAGCTGAGTGCGATGGATGATAGACACGAATGGCAAGGGAGAGTCAGGGAAATCCATTCAAGCAGCATGACATGATGAAGATGATGGTGATGATATATAAAGTGGCACGAGATGATGATGATGATGATGATATATATACTGGAAAATATAATATAATACCAACCGGCTGTGATTTGATATTCTTACCTTTTAAAACGATTCCAGTGTATTTTGTTGAACATGCACAGGATCCTTCCAATTTGATTTTAGTATTTTAATTTATCATATGATTCCCGTAATTTTTGTCTTATATATATATATATATATATGTGTGTGTGCGTGTGTGTGTGCGCGTACGTGCGTGTGTGTGTGTGTGTGTGTGTGTGTGTGTGTGTATACATTTAAACTAAAAACTAATGTCAAGAATAAACTTCAGACATGGTTGCATAGACTCACCTAAAGATCGTTTACACAAAACTCCAAGTCATGAGAGGTTTTATTTCATATCATGAACTTATTTTGATATTCTATCCATGGAATATTGATATTTGCCCTCTACTTTCGTGTATTGTGCATTGCTTGCTTTGTGACTGGTTTAGCTCTTATCAAACATTTTATATTATATCAAGTAGTGAATTTACCAAAGTTAATTCTATCTATCTATCTATCTATCTATCTATCTATATATATATATATATATATATATATATATATATTCTTTTTTTTTTCATTAATGTATTACTAAGCATATTTTAGCATGTGGTTATCATATTAATAAAAGTCTGACTCATACTTTACCTACATCTATCTATCTATATATATATATATATATATATATATATATATATATATATATACACCTATTTTCATACTGAACAACTGAAACTCAGTGGAATTTTAGGAATTTATCAAGTGCATTCTGCTGTTCCCTCTTAAGAGACAGTAAATAAATCAGCAAATATATCTCTTGAAGATAACAAACTAACTTCATTTCTTTCTAATATAAAATAGCATTATAGACCATTTTCATGTTTCGTTTCATTTTAGTTTGTCAAATTACATTTTTAGGGATTTAGAATATATTCTAAATGACACATACAATTGTGCCTTTACCCTAAAAGATGGTTCTTAATACATCAATTTAACCAAGGCTGATTAAGTGAATGAGTCAGCAATACTGGTCAAGTTAAATTCAAGTACTTATTACTAATATGTTTGACAAGTGTGGAATTTTTCAAAATTTGTTCATATGTATAACTAGTGACTGAATTTACTGGAGTTTACTGAAACCTATTACTCTTTTCAGTAACTAGAAGCAATTCTTTTTTTCAAAAGCTGATAAATAGTAGACTGCTGGGAGACACTTTGTTTACTGTATTTTAATTACAGACAATGATGATGATGATGATGATGATGATGATGATGATGATGATGATAAAAGGAAAAGCCAAAAAAGTATGGCTTCATATATTGATAGTTAACGTGTCTATCTAAAAAAAATCTCTCTCAAATTCATATGTAAAGTTCACCTAAGATAACATTAGAAATCCTTTAAAAGATGAATATTAGCACAAATGATTGACGTACTGGACTCTAACATCATAGTAAGCAAGTGCAAACTCCTGTCAAGCTATTATGTACTCTTGGAAAAAGTATAAATACTCTTATCCCCCAACCAGCTATGGGTTAATGGGTACCACTCCTGTTCTTCTACAAGGATGACTTTGGTATTAAATAACCCATGAATATTGGTATGCAAATGAAATCTTTAAAGTCATTCAAGAATAAAAGATATAACATGATAGGCAATAAAATACTCATAACCTATCTCATAATGTATCATTAATGATTTGTATATCATTAAGAAAGTTCAATATTTTCCTTGATTAAGAAACTTAAAATAAAACAATGATTTACTGACCCAAGATTTGAACTATTAAAGTGGTTTTTGTATGGCAGTAAACAAAGTTACAGAGAAAATATTGATTTCTTTTCAGAAAGTCAGTTTTTTAGGTTTAAAAAAAAACAAACACAAACTTTCGTTTCTGTGAAAATAGGTAGTTTTCTTTGTGGCCTTCCAGATGCCAAACTATAAGATTTTGCTAATAATATATTTGGTACTGGTGAAGAAAGCAATTAATGATGTTGTTGAAAATGTTGCCCCCTTTTCCCAAAGAAAAAATCTCAGAATAAAAAACAATTCTCAACACTTTGAAGGACAAGACTATTGATCAGTCAGAGCCATTGATTCACAAAATATATATATATATATATATATATATATATATATATATATATATATATATAAAAGGGCTACATATTCAATGTCTTTGTAAAGTAGAAGTGTATACATTGTATCCAAACATGACAAATTTGCATTTGCATGTTGAGGCTCCCTAAGCACATCAATAACTCAGCTGTATGAATTTGAATTATATATCTTATAATATTTCTTTAGTTTCTCCAAGGGCATTGATATTTTACTAAGAGAGAGGTAAGAGCTAAGATGGTTGAGAATACTAAGTGTTAATAAATGTTGATTCAGGTTTTTTTTTCTTTTACATCTGAGGGCTGGCAGTACTACTAGATGAGATGTGATGGTCTTTCCAAAGTAAATATAGGCATTAGTGGTATTTCAGAAATTTCTTGGTTTGTGAATAATTTATATGGCTATACTAACTTCCTCCATTTGTGGTTCCTTAGTCGACAGTTGTAAAAATAAGAAATATTTAAGGAAAAAAATGAGATAAAAAGAAAAAAGATGATGGAAAAGAATTTTAAAAAAGAGATACATACAAAGATAATTCAATAAATAAGGTGAATTTTGCCTATGGTGTTGGTAATCAGAAGCACTGTTTAAATTTTTTTTTTTTTAAGGAATTCGATTGTGATGGTTCCTTTTACTTCCCTAAAGACTTAACATGACCTTATTTACTGTCTGCTATGTCTGGAACTTTTTCTTTACCAGAGAGTCAGTATGTTTCAACTGCATAGACTGTCTTTTTGACTAAGGCTTGTTGTGACAAATCAATGTTTAGCCCATTTGTAAACGTTTTTTTCATTTCAGTATTTTTCTCCATAAGAAACTACACATTTTTTTGTAAGTTTCACATGGTTTGCACTTCTCAGTCATTAAAAATTTGATGACAGAACTCTGCTCAAGCTTCAAGTACTCTGTTTGATTTTCCCCCATTTTGAATAGCCCTTAGCGATAGGAATGTTTGTTATTGTTTTTAGCGAAGAGATGTGTTCTTACGCATGTGTGTTATTTCCTTGCTAAATGTTGTTGTTAATAAAGGAGGATGAAGAAGTAAGAAGACGAAGATGCTGTTAGCTTTTACATGAAGGTTTTTAATGGCAGCATGGAATAAAGAGTTTACATTTATGCTGCAAGTCTTGTAGGAAGGAAAGAAGTGTGACGGCAAATTCTTTAAAATCCCAAAACGGGACTTTATTTTTGCGCGTGTGAAGACGGGGCAGGCTGGCACTTGATCCCTTGTAGAATAAGTCCTCGTTCAGAGTTTTTTCCTCAGGCATATAAGAACTGGCATATTATGTGGGGGATTATTTTATGGTCAGACTGACCGCCGCTGGCAAAGGTTCCAAATTTCACACTATACACACATCCACCAACGCCGCTAGACTTCCTCCCCTAGAACAATGGAAGATATGGACCTCTAGGTTTAGTCGTAATAATATTAGTAAAGTAGTTGGTAATTCCAGTTTCCCGTGTGATATTTTAAAGGAATTTATTGAACAATCTTAAGCAAGATAACATAAGGCGACGTGAAGCTGGAAAAAAAACATGAAAATAACAAATTCGTAGCAGACGCTGCAAATAACAACTTCAGGCACGTGGGAACATTAAAATATATCAATCTTTTACTACACAAAGATATACACCTTCAACGTGTCAAATATATCATCAATGAATAGTCCATGAACATAACTGTCTTTCTTCTTTTCTTTTCTTTCGTTTTTCTTCAAATTGTGAGAGAGAGAGTGAGAGGGTATATAAAATTGGGTATAAGGAGAAACGGTCTCAAAGTTTACTTATATTTTTTTTCGACGGGGTTCCTGTGGAGAATGTTTCCTCTTTCACGGGCTAATAGACTTTATGCTATTTTTAATACTGGCTTGAAGAACTGGCTCCTTCGTGTCCGAGATATTCTTTTGATCTTCTTTTACTCGGAGTACTTGGCTTTTGGTTCTGTCCGCCACGAACCATGTCCAACAACTAACTTTTTCTTTTCCTCTTTTCGCTGACGGGAAGAAGGTGCAACTTCCGTTTTTAGGATCCCAGCCAATCATTTGACTTCTACCTTCTTCCTTCCCGTGTCAGGCGACCCGAGGGAGGTCACCGAGTACAAATATCTGTTCTTAACGGTCATTCTCTGATGGCTTGCTACTGTTAATTCAAACAAGAGGATAGTAGTAATCATATTTCTATCTTCTCAGTGGGACACCACGTGACAGAAGTAAGTGAACGATTTGAAGTTATGATAGAGTTGAGAAAGCAGCATGTGTCGTTGGACGTGCGAGGGAGATATGTCCGCCATAAGAGTTGTGTTTGCTGTTTGAGGAAAGAAACATTGAAGTCACCGTGAGTTTGTGGTTCTGGTTGTTTCAGGGAGAAGCATGAATGTCTCCAGAAAATGTTGCCCAGAGGTGAAGTAACTAGATGTCGGAGCAGGATTCTGCATTGCAGTCAACATAGCCAATTTTGGGGGTGACATAAAGTTGTTCTTGTGTGTGGCGCATTGAATTCATCTAATTCATATTCAACTGGGAACCCTTGGTCTAAGAGAAATAGACGCAAGGGATCCATAAATTAGACGGCTTCCTTCATTGTGTCCATGCTGCTGCTGCTGCTGCTATTGAAAAGCAGGCAGAGAGATGTCTGCACTGAACGAAGTTGTTCAGCCAAAGAGGGTGTTTGACGGCTTTTCCCCAGTTTGTGCTGCCCGGAAGGTGGTCCAGGCTGAATAGGATAAGTCATCCTGATTGGGTGAAATTATGCGTCGACCCTAACGGTTGAATTAAATTACGTGCCAAACAAAAATGCTAAATTCCTTCTGCTATAAGCCTGAAAACAAATATTTTTGTAAAATTGAAATAATTTTTGCTATGAACCAATTATAAACAATACAGAGTTTACATTTATGGTAAAGAATTCTGAAAAAAAAATTATTTTGCTTTTTTAAAAATATTCCCCTTATTCACTGAATGACCCAGTATAAGTTATGTCCAGGTTGAAATGAAACTTTTTTTAAAACCAATTTATCATTTTACTTCTAGCCCAATAAAACTAATTTCCTTCAAAGTAGTTCCCTTTACTGAATTGTTTTCTTGTTTTGGGATGCATTCAAAGAATTGTTATGAGGGCTTGTTGTGCAGGTCTCTTTGTGCATGTTCTATTTTTCTTCTGTGATCTGAAATAGATAATATTTCAATATGGATTTTATGAACAAAAAGTTCACTGGGGCCAAATCTGGAGAGTAGGATGGTTGTGGGATATGCAAGTTTGTTCAAATTTGAGATCATTTTTGGTAGACATTTTTAGTAGACATTTTTCCAGATTTGGAACTCTGGTACTACTTGTGACATGTCACATGGCAAAAACAATCCTCTTCATAAGACTAGTGGGAGGTGGGGAGTCTCCATGGCATAGTGATGGACTGTAACATTGAAGTAAGTGAGTTTGAACTTTTGTCCTATAATTGCATTCACTTTCAGACTAATGCCCTTGGGAAAGGCATGAATTCTCTTATCCTCCAAATATGGATTAAATAGTACCACAAATGTTCTTCTACAAGTATTATTTTGGCATTAAATGAACCATGAATGTTGATATGCCATTAAACAAAGAAACAAATCATATGAAAACATTTAAAACAAATCATATGAAAACATTTGAAAAATCTCCTGTGAAAGTTTTTTGTTAATTTAAAAGAGTATTATTTATTTGTTCGAAAAACGAAAAGTGCACGACTCACATTCCCTTGATATATGTAATTTAATACCAAACAACATAGCATGATGAAAATTTTTTATACAAAAGGCCAACATAACATTTTAGTCATGAACATGCTGAAATATCTCACTAGCATGGACAGAATAGCAAAAAATATATTAACTTCAAAGTAATCTCTGGTGGTGTTTCTGAAATGTGTAAAATATTTAATATCCAACTTTTATGAATCACAATAGAAAGAAGCTTATAAACTTTTTGCTTGATGTAAATGTGACTCAAGTACATTTTATGAGAGACAAGGGGGTTTCTGTTGGCTCAAAGCTTACTTTCAAGAAGCCTAATTCTACTTTCAATAAAAAGGAAATTGCATCATTATTCTAATCTAGTGGGACTAACACTTTTTCATTGCCATCTTCCGATTCCTTAATCTCAATAATAGTCACAGTCTGTGATCATTCATGAGTACCCTTTTTAACCCTTACTTTTTCAACAATTATCTTCCCTTACCATTCTCAGAGATTACCACGCCTTTCCTCTTTGTCAGTTTCTTTATCCCCAATCTTCCATTTTTCAATCAACTCTTCAGCCTCTTTCTGACTCACACTTTTTCTTCTTCCTAGCATTACCTCTGTTCTTTACATCTGTGCTCTTCTTTGTGTCGTTATTCTTGTCAGTCTCAATTATTTTCTCCTATTTTTTATTTTTTGTCTTCATTTTCAGCTCTGATCTGCTTACAATAAAGAAGTTTATAAGCTGTATCTGTCAATAACCATTACAAATAGTACAAGATAAGTATTTCATTATTCATAATATTTTTAGAGAGATGTTTTTGACCAAACATTTAATGTCACAGAAAATGGAACAGGCAAACAGTTCAAATTTTGGCTGGAACAGTTTTTATCCTCTTCATACTAATGCCCTTAGGAAAGGCATGAACCCATTTCTACCTCAAGGTATGGGAAATTATCATGGAAATTTGAGCCCTTTAACCTTTTTAAAAGTAATATATTTTAGGCTTTCAGTAAGAAGTCTGGTTAAGGAGTATTCTTTGCTAATGGTATCATGTATGTATTTACCCAACTTCTCTTCTGACCCAGTCGGTTGGGGCTGTACAATGCACTGACTGTACCCTCTGCAGAGGGGTAAAACTCCTCCAATCAGTGTCCTGGATGACATTAAACAATCTGATGATGAGGATCCAGTAATGCCAGAGCTTTGGGGAATGCGGAGTACTTCTTCATTGCCATTGCTCCCAGATCCACTCTTGCCCAGAGTGGTAGCACCTGATTGGGTCCTATCTATGGGTCAAATAGAACTAAACTGTGTACTTATGCTAAACTGAATTATTTGAAATAAAACTGTTTTGACATTTAACTGATCTGATTTAACATTCAACTTTTTGTAAATAAAAACTACACTTATACTAAACTGAATTGTTTTAGATTTAATTCGGCATTAAACAATCCAAAACTATACTTATACTAAACTGAATTTTTAATAGTTAAATTTGGCATTAAATGACCCCAAAAGGGTTGATACACTGTAAAATAAAACAACAACCAACTCTTCTACCATGAGCCTGATGTGATACAAGGTCAGTTTTTAGGTGGAGTACTGATGGTTTGAATTCAGTTTTCCTTCTCCTAGACTAGTTGCCTAATTAAGGCTAAAGAACCAGTCTGTCCACCTATTTACCATTAGTTGGAGGGAGAAAAGATGGATTCATGCCTTACCAAGGGCATTAGTACGTAGTGGAACTCAAACAACTTCATCTAAGATTTGAACTTGGGTCACCAATTCCATTTCCTACAATGATAACCATTATTCTAAGTGTGCCTGGTACCATGGAACCCAGGAAGATAAATTGCATATTACTGGGAGAGGGGATAGAAACTTCAAAATAATCCACATTGCTTTAAGAGATTCCAAATAGAGGAAAAATTTGCTATGGCACCCCAAAAACCTAATAGGCTATGAGAAAAATCCATCCATCATCTATTTTCACCCTCCCCAGGCATTTTTCTAATAATTCTTTGCAGAAATAATTTCCTATCTTAAAAAATCCAACTTTACAAATATCTAACTCTCTATCTCTGCTTCTGAACTTCTGCTTTTAAACTTCTTTTGTCTTCTTCAATTCTTTTATACTTAAAAAAAAATTCCTCCTTATCTGTTTTTTTATTTCTTCTTTCTTTCATATTAGGGTGCATTAAAAATATTTTCATATTTTTTAATAAACTGAGAGTTGATAGAGACTCTCTCAAGAGCTCCTGTATATGCTAAACTGACAACTTTCTCAGATGCGTTATCTTGTTCATGGCAGCAAACAGGTTATAGATAGAATTTGTGGTTATTTTTCTTTGTGTTCCACTTTCTTTATGTTTTATTCATTTTTCCATTTACTCTCCCTATTTTTTCCTGTTTATTTTTCCTGTCTGATAATTTTTTTTTCTTTCATCTTGCAGACAAATTGGCTTTGTTTGTAAAGTTTGTTTGACTTTTTCTTAGATAGGATTTTACTGTATTTACAAAAAATAAATTCTGGTTTAGATACCGACGACTGTATTTTACTACTTTTATATTCGTAGCACTGTTGTTTGGTATGACATATAAGTGCTCAACAGTTCAGTTAAAGATTTGAACCGCTTGAATTCTTATACAGGTGATTTATTCATAGTGGTTAAGACTTGTGTAAGACCAGCCATACTTTTGGGAAGAGTTAATAGCAGAATAAATAGTGAACCAATAGACCACATTTTCATCAAACATCCATCAGATTTTGAATTCACAAATTTTACTTCTCAAACACCAGCTGCCATGCCAAGGCTGGGAATCCCAGTCTGCTCAACTATTTTACTCATAGCAGGGGTTAGGGAAGAGATGGATCCATGCTTTTCCCAAGGGGATTAGAGAGGATTAAAATGCAAACAGCCAGATCCAGTATTTGAACTTGGGTTATTAATTTCATTTTCTGATGACAATAACTGTTATGCCACAAATACTTATATATATATATATATATATATATATATATATATATATATATATATATATATATATATATATATATATATATATATAAATATATATATATGTAAAAAAAAATTTCATTGTCAGTCCAAAGAGAGAAAAAAGTAAATATTTCGAAATGGCAAGGTCCACTAAGAGATTTTTATTTTTTAAAAGAATCATTTATTTTGTTTTCACATACATGTATGTTTCCAACTTTTATGGCCTTGTACCACATATGTTTTCTGATGAAAGCAACAAGCTGGAAACATACATGTATATAAGAACAAAATAAACAATTCTTACAAAAATTCAAATCTCTTAGCAGACCAATTCATTTTGAAATATATATATATATACATACATACATGCATACATACATATATATATATATATATATATATATATATATATATATATATATATATATATATATATATATATGTGTGTGTGTGTGTGTGTGTGTGCCTCAATAAGTCCAACCAATATAGTTGTCAGTTGAATTTTGATTTTGATTAACACTGTGTAGTTTTTTTAATCTACATGAATATTATTCCCCTCTGAATTAAGGGTGCTGATAATGAAGGAGAATATGCTGAAAAACAAATATTTATCAGGCAAAAAAGCTTTCTCATCATTGAGATGTGGATTAAATTATATATCTACTTATCAGGAACAAATATGTATACTTCAACTAATCATTTATACAGCTTTCCTTAGCTATAGCTCAAAAGATATAAATATAGAACACTTTGTGCAGATCAAACTCACAATTCAGTATTAATGACCTTCATGACCAGTTTGATAACAGATACACATACAGTAAAGAATAAAGCCAGCATCATAGAGTGCTCAGTTAGCATCAAATTCATTACTTAGTTGTAATGTTCTACAAGATCAGCTTTCTGACCATTATACTAAAACAAGGCACAAATTCACATAGAGCTTTCATTTAGGATCAAACTTTCTACTCAGTGGCAATGATCTTCAAGATCATCAGAATAACCATCATATAATGACAAGACACTTCAAATATAGACTTCTTATACAATCTTAGGAAGACAATTTTTCTCTAGAACAGATTTATATGACCTAACAGCATTTTCAACTTATTTTTATTTCTTCTTCACAACTTGAATCATCAAAAATGAATCAAGACCGAATGATTAACCACTTTCCCTTTTGGCATTTTCTACAAGAAGAAGCATGCCACAAGTCCTAAATTACTAGCGGTCAGTCACCTCATTGCTAACTGAGGTATGTTGACTCATGGAATGATCAGTGGAAATCAGATAAAATTGGTTTAGGTTCCTTGACCAATCCGGAGGTTGGACTAAATTGATTAGGCAGGCCTTTTCTTTTTGTTTGACCACCAGAGCGTGATACAAGCCAACTTGAAATATATGTCTCTCCAAGTGACTACAGAACCTTAATCTAACTCAGTGTCTGAGAATTTCTTTCATTCTGTTTCCTTTGGTCTTCTAAAGGAAGGGCTCAATTGCCGTGATGTCTGCAAATATTACTTTGATATGCACATTGCTCACAGAGACTATTACAAATAAGTTTTCTTCACTTTCAAACCAATCGGTGTTTAAACTTTAGCCTCTTTTCTCAACAAAAGTGTCTCATCCTGATTGCACTACTTGTTAATACAATATTTGCATGTTTATATATATATAAATAGTTAACCATCAATTTGTATAATGAATTGTGAGACATTTTCTGTTTACTGATTTCTTTCTTTCTTTTTCCGTTTGCCTATAACTTCTTCCAAGAGAAGGTTGTAGTATTTGTGTTCTCTTCGTAGGATCAAAGACTCTTCTTTGGCACTTCTGCCTAGTATCAAATTGTAATATAAAATTAAATAAATGATTTTGACAGAATGGGCATACTAGTTGACATAATAAATTACAAAAAGAAAAAAAACAGACTTTTGCTTGCTTCCTAGTAACCACAAGGAAGACTAGCTCAAGGAATTGCAGGGACCCAATTAGAAAATTTTTTGTTGAACCCTCTAGCCAACAAAAAAAAAAAAATGAAGTGCAGGGCACAATTATAAAATTGTTAGTTGGGTCCTTTACTAAACAAAAATGAAGTGCAGGAACCCAATTAGAAAATTGTTTTTTGAATCCTCTATCCACCAAAAAATGAAATTCAGGACACAATTAGAAAATTGTTAGCAGGGCCTCCACAAAATCATTTCAGAGTCTATTCTTTTATAATGTCATTTTCTATAGATATCATTTGTCAAATCATTTAATCTTTCTTGTGAAATTGTTAACTGTAGGTTTGTTTTAATCAGTTTTAGTTTTGAAAAACTTCTTTCATATGTGCATAGGGCACAATTGAACAAATCTGTCTAATTGGCTTAAAACTAACCCTGGCCATGAGAACCTAATCAACTGCTCACACTTCAAATTAGCTCTACCAACAGACTCACTAACCATTAATCTATAACATATAATTTGTCTTTTATTTTTTCTATGCCATAATCCATTTATGCATCTAATTGATGGTATTTTGGAACCAACTTAATTTGAATCATGTATATTTTTTCAAGTTATTCTAAATGTCTTTCTGTTTAGATTAATATTCTTCACCAGTAAGAAAAGTCGTGTTTTTTTTTTTTCTTTTTTACTTTGATCAACAGTTAAACACCCACGGACATGATTTTTTATTTTAAAAAATCTAATTCAAAAGCAATGAAGTAGCCTTGTTTGAACTTCACATTCAACATACTATCTTTTCTCAAATTGTTCTTCATTCAATAGTGACCATATGTAATAGTACTTAACCTTGATAAATAAGTGGATAATTATGTTTGGAATAAATATACAACTTCTGTATATTTGTTTCTTTCATTTTTTTTTCCAACTGCTCTATGCAAGCTAGATGTGACACAAGGTCAATAGTTTATGTGGAGTTTAACAGGTTTGAATTCAGAGTTTTCCTAGAGCAGTTGCCATACAAAGTTTAAAAAGTCCTGTCTTTCCTACTATTTTACCCATAGCTAGTGGGAGAGTAGTTAAATTCATACCTTTCCCAAGGGTATTAGCACTATATGAAAAGCAAACAGCCTTTTCCAGGATTTCTTTCATTGTCCATTTATAAATTGTAGGGTCGGTGTTTCATGCCTAGGGTCAAAGCCTGTTCCTTGGTAGTTTAGACTAGGATCAGATAGTAGATGTACCCATTAAAATCTAAAATAATGAATCATCTATGAGTCAATTAGATCTGTTTCAGATTGTGAAGGAACTTAATTACTTTATTGACTCTTAAGAAATTAATATCGTGATTATGTATGAAGTGTTTACCAGTTTTAAATGCTTGTAAATTATTAGTATTTGATAGGAGTACTTGAAATCATATATTTGTTTATAAATTATTTGTATTATATAGGAATAATTATTTTTTTCTATATTATAACTGTTTTTGATTTGATTAAGCAAAAAAATATTATTTTGGCATTAAATAATCCGAGTATGGATCTGCTGTAAAAACCAACCAACCAACCAACCAAACAAACAAACAAACAAGCAAGCAAGCAGCCAATCACATATTTTCATATTTTTTGTGCTTTTGATTTGAGGTTAGATTATATTATTAATTTTCATATTCTCACGTATAGTATATAAAAGGCATAACATTAACTTTTATTTCTTTTTATTTTAAATCAACTTCTATTCATTTTACCCATAAATAAATCTGATAGCATTTTTTAACCTCGTGTCTTTATTTTTTTGTATGATATGATAAAGTGCCAATTTTTCTTCCCTTTCTGTTTTTTAATCATTTTTTCTAGAATAAGGTGATAGCTTTAAAGAAAAAATCTTAACAAATACATAAAGTAAGAAGCCACCAAAAAGTTTTGTTGTTGTAGAAAATGTTTAATTTATGAAGATGGAAAGAACTTTGTCAGGCAAAATTGAATATTTTTCTAATTGTCTGAAATCTCTTCATTTCTCTTGAAAAGAAGGAAAAAATGAAGGTGTAGAAGGAAGGAAGGAAAGAAGGAAAGAAGAAAGATAAGTGGGGAAGTTAGGAAATTTTTTTTGTCTTAATATGATGTATTTATCTTTTTATACTTATATTAGCTAAAAACAACATAGAAATCTAAAACTACTCAGCAGTTTTAGAATGCATTTCTTAAAAAAAAATCTTCTTCTCTAAGGAGATGGGAGATATTTGGCTCTTTGCTCTGAATTTCATTTTTTTCTTTTCTTTTATTTCATTTTCCCTGTTTGTTCTTTTTTGTTTCTTTTTTTTTTTTGTGACCATCTTATTCTTTAAAAATTTAATTCTTTTTTGTGCAGTGGAGGGTTGGGGCAGATGGTTCTATTTAGTTTTTGTTTATTTTTTCACCTATTATTATCTTGGTTTTTATTTTCCATATATTTTCTTTCTCTTAATTTCTGCTCTTTCTTCTTCCACCGAACTTCATTGTTTTTATTCATTTATTTTATTTTTGATTTTCTCACTCTATTTCTCTTATTGCCTCCTTAGTAAGAAAAGAATCTACAGCTAAACTTAACTTCAATTTTGAAGAGTTCAGGGGTTAAAAAAAAAAGAAGGAAGAAAAAAGTGAGAAACAAAAATTCCAGAAGAACAAAAGAAAAAGAAATTGAAAAAAATGCATGATTTTGAGTGAAAGAAGGATCCAATAACAATTTTGTTGACAGGATGATTATATCTGGCATTAGGGCCAGCCAGGTTCACTTTTTTTTTAATTCCTATTAACAAAACAGATAACAGCAACAAACAAAATGTCTGTGATAAGAAACTCAAGCATAAAAAGAGAGAGAGAGAGACAAAAAAGAAATAATGAGTAACTAAAAAGCAGTGAACTGGCTTTTGATTAAATGTTTGCTGTTTATTCTTTTAAAAAGCTGTTTACTTTAATAGACTCTTATCTTAATTGTACATTCTGAAATCTCTAATGACTCTAACTACACCAATAGTCTATGTGGCACTTGGAAAAATAGAAACAGAAAAAAGAAACATACTGGATATCATTTCCTGTATTTAGCTTTAATTTTTATAATGACTATTTAGAACTCAAGGGTAAAATAGATGAGGGCCTTCATCTTTCCGTTAGTACTGTCTATTTCTAGAAGGCAAGAATCCACTTCTCTACTACTACTACTACTACTACTACTACTACAACTACCTGTGACCTCTTTGGTAAGCATAGGCCTGCAGTATCAGTAATGATTGACAAAATTGACAAAATTAGTGACTTGGTTTTGGTTTTGGTTTTTTGTTGTCATTCACAAAAAAAAGCAATCGGAGATCATAAAAATGAAAGATATTATTTTAGCCATATCATCAAAACTATTTTCTGATAATATGCTCAACAGTTAAGCTAAAGAACCATTGGACTACATACCAAGGCGATTTGTTTATAGAGATGAAAATATGTGTTGAACCGAACACACTTTTTGGATGAGTTGAAAACAAAAGAATGGTGCACCACTATGCTACAGATTCTCCCAGACAATACTCTTCAAATTTTGAATTCAGAGTTTTTCCTTCTAGACTAGTTGCTTCCACAAGGCTAGAAAGCATGGTTTACCTTGACCTGGAGGAGAAGAGTTGGATTCATGCCTTTCTCAAGGGGATTAGTATGAAGTGTAATGTAAACAACTTTGTCCAGGATCTCAACTTAGTTTGTTGAGTCTATTTCCTAACAACCATTATGCATATGCACTTTTATCTATCTATCTATCTATTTTTCCCAAAGCCTAAAAATTTATTCTTTATATCAAATTAACCAAAATTTAAAAAAAAGTGAACCTGGCTGGCCCAAATGCCAGACATAATCATCCTGTCAACAGTTAGCAAGATAGGATGGAGTAGAATTAATGGTAATACTCAAAAAGGCTATAAAGTACTGGTCATAAGTATTTGAACAAACACAAAATCTATTTTTTATTACTAAGACTGTAGAGGCAATAAATTATTTTTATTGGTGGGGATAAGAAAATATTATTTTGGGAAATGTGACGAACACTAATGTGGGTTTACTTTTTCAATCTCCCAGATCAATTCTAAACAAAATTTTAAAAGAATAGAAAAATTGTTTTTTTCCTTCACAAATTTGATTTTATTAAATAAAAAGTCCTTTTCAAAATACTTACCCTTCAAAACCACAAAACAGGATTACATGCATCATGCCGACCAATATTGATTGCATTAAGATTTAGTTCTTTTTGTGTAATGTTCCAATATCTCACTTTCTAAACTCAGCAATTAGAAGTAAATTGTCTGTTTGTTCAAATACTTATGAACAGAAATATAATATTCGATTCTTATGACACTAAAACCTAAAACTTTTTTATTATTTCCCTGAGTGAATTTTTATTATACCAGATTATTAAAAGCTTGGGACTCTTTAAATGGACCCTGTTGCTACATGAGAAATTTAATGTCACTGGAGGGAAATTCTATGGTTGGCTTTAGAATATTTTATATATTATATTCAAAGTCCCTATTAATTGATATAAAGAATAAATTTTTAGGCTTTGGAAAAAAAATCAAGAAGTTGAGAGATGCTTTAGGATAATTGAAAAATAAAATAACATTTAATTTTGTTTAATAAAAACTGCAAAAACAAGAAAAACAAAGATACTAAATAGAAATTGTCTCACAGATATTGAATTAATATTTTCTCTTTTGGAATTAACACAAATTGAATAACAACATAACTCATCTCATTTTTAAATATTTTTTCTATCTATCTATCTATCTATCTATCTATGCACACATTTTCTGTCTGTCTGTCTGTCTGTTTTATTCTCTTCATATCTATCTATCTATCTATCTATCTATCTATCTAAGTATGCACACCCATCATCTGTCTGTCTGTTCCAATCTCTTCATTGGGGCTAATTCAATCAGGTAAGAATTAATTAATTGCTATATAGTAAATTAATTCACTGACTCTGTACAGATGTAACAGAAAATAATTGATTTAATTGCTTCTAGAAGGAGAAAATGGGTACTAATGGTTTCTCTTTTAAAATATATTTTTGCAGTAAACAAAAATCACTTACAACACTTCGGCATTTGAGTTTGTTAAGCTAGAAGTAAAACTGAAGTCATCGATATTTTCCTTACAGTTATAGTAAAACTGGAGGATGAACATATATATTTAACACACATATATTTACATACACATAGATACAGCCAAATTATGAAAGAAGAATTTATTTTACACAACAAATATTTCTTTGCAATAAATCTCCCTCCTTGTTATGCATTTAATCCAGTGATAAATATCAATCTCATGGATTTATAATTTTTGACAAACTTTGGATAAAACATATTGATACAGCCTTTTACATCTATAATTACCTTCTTAGTGATTCAATTTCTTTGCTGCCTAAGTAAGTAAAGTTGGCGACTGTAGTCAAGGGCAACCAGAAGGCTCCCTTTTCAATAGCTACTACACCGAGGTGTAAGGAATAGTGCTACTCCTTTCCCTGGATTGCTCCACTTTACCCTTGCTACATACCTTATAATGCTGAGTGTTAAGCAAGGAGGTATCAAGTACCATTTTTTAAGTCTCTGGTATGACTCAACCTGGGATTGAACCCCGGTCTCCTGGACCACTGGCAAACACTCTACCCACTAGGCCAATGCTGTCTGATTTTTTGAAAACATTGTTTAAACTCTGTTCTAACATATTATTTTAACTGTAGTTGTATCAAAAATTCCCATTCTAAATGATTGAAGTATCCTCTTTGTTAATTTTCTGTCACTTCTCTCAGTATATAATTTTGAACATGAACATGAAAAAAGAAGTGATGCATCTACTTTTATGCATGAATTCAAGCTTGGTCATAAAGCCTCTCAAACAGCTGCCAATATCAACAGAGAATTGGGTGAAGGATCCACTTGTTATTCGATGGTACAGCACTGGTTTCAGAAGTTCTTTAGAGGGGATATGAATCCTAAAAATCAAGAAGGTAGAAAAAAGTATGTTCAGTTAAGCAAAATGAAACCAGCACTGGTTAATAGACGAAGTTCAATTTTACTTCATAACAATGCTAGGGTATATGTTGCCTGGATGACAATGCTAGGCCACATGCTGCCTGGATGACATTGCAGAAACTCACTGACTTGCAATATGAGAATTTACCAGATCCATTAGATTCTCTTGATCTTTCAATCACCAACTTCCATTTTTGAAAGTATCTGGACACTTTTTACATCATAAAACATTCCATTTTAAAGGACAACTAGAAACAGCATTAAATGATTTCTTGGTGTCTTACAGACATAAATAAACTTGTGAATTGGTGGTGGAAATGCATAAATGTTTGGGGATCCTATTTTGACTGATTAAAATACAAACTAAATTCATTATTTCAGGAATAAAAGTTTATTCTAAAATTGGACATTATTTATATATATACATATACATATCATCATCATCATCATGTCGTGCTGGTAGCACAGATATCCCTGACCCTCTCTCGCCACTCCTCCCTATCGTTCATCGCCCTAGGTAGGTCTTCTGGACAACATCCCATATCCTCACATAGCTGCTGAATGTATGTTCGTGCTGGTCGTCCTGCTTTTGCACGGCCACGTGTGGGGGTCCATAAGAGTACATCTCTTATGAGTTCGTTCCTGCTTCTCCAGCAGTGTCCTGCATGTCTGGTTCATCTAACTTGAATAGTTTTCATGATAGGAGGCAGGTGGCCGTACAGTTGGTGTCTTGTGGGGTGTTGCCGCCAGGACTTGTTCAAGATTGCTCGCAGCATTCTTGTGTAATTGCCGTCTAGCTTCTTCTCCAGCCGTTTTGTTAGAGTCCATGTAGTGCACCCATATAGCAGTATCGATGTGACTGCTGCCTGGAAGAAACTGTGTTTCTTTTATCGGTTAGGTCTGATTTCCATATAATCGATAGCCTATTGATAGCTGTCCATGCTTTCGTTAACCTCGTTTCGATGTCCTTTTTGGTTGATGCGACGCTGCTTCCTAGGTAAGTGAATTTGTCTACTAGTTTAAGAGGGGTTCCGTCTAGAGTGGAGATGTCCCCCATTTGATTATAGCACATATATTCCATTTTGTGTGCATTAACATAGAGGCCTATGCCTGCGGCTGCTCATTCCAAACCATGCAGTAGTGTTTCAGCTTGGTCGGGTGTATTTGCCAGTATCGCTATGTCATCGGCGTAGTCGGCGTCGGTAATTGTTTTTGCGGGGTACCTTCTGCTTCTTTTCTTCGTCAGCTCGAAGCCATTCTCTCTGATTTTGTCAATCGATGTTCTAAGTACGTAGTCTAGACAAATGATAAAGAGGTACGGAGCCAGCGTGTCCCCTTGTAGCACTCCTGCTACAATGTCGAAGTATTCTGTGTCTCCATCTGGTGATCGTACTTTTACTTTGGTGTTTCTATAGAGAATCGTTATTGCTGCTACGGTTTCTTTTGGTAAGCCGTACGCTAGTAGGATTTGTTCCATCTTTCCTCTGTGAATGGAATCG